>PVKE010021296.1:0-26663 GCA_004027555.1 Craseonycteris thonglongyai | reverse complement strand
TCTTCAGTGCATAGTTATTTCTATTTTACTTTTTGACAGATAGAGAGAGAGACAGAGACAGAGACAGCTAGAGAACCGAACTGTGGGAACACCCCAGTTCAGCACGTGGGTCCTGCCTGGGCCGGAGCCGGGATTCGATCCTCGGTCCTCATGGCCTCAAAGCGAGCGCTCAACCCGCTGAGCCGTCCCGGCTTTCCCCGAGACCCGGTTTTAAATCCCCAGGATGGAGAATCTAGTTGATCCAGCCTATGTCAGGTATCCCCTAGTATTGCACTTGGGAGCCAAAACCACTTTTATTCAGTAAGGGCTTTGAGAACACCTGTCTCAGAAGGGACTGGTTTTTCAAAAGGGAGCTTGTAAGTACAAGGAGTAAGGGACTTTTTTTTGTTTGTTTGTTTGTTTTTGTTTTTGTTTTATTGCACATCACTCCTTTATTATACTGATCTGGAAAAAAGATTTAGTATTATGTTCAGAATGTGTACTGGGCCCAAGTGGCAGGGCCAAGCAACCAGAACATGATTCAGAAATCAGACACAGTGAAACACGCACTTGGACATGGATCAAGAGACTTCACCACTGCCATAAAACAGTAAGGTAGGGGAGGGATTCTAAAGCACACAGCAGGATGAACTACACCTTACACATCAAGGAACTGATCCCATTGGTGTGAGGAATGGCTTACTCTGTGATGACCACATGTAGAAATATTTCAACTGCCACTAGGAAACCCCAGAAGGATTTTTGTTTTACATCATTTAATATATACATACTGTTTTTTAAAGTAAATGCAACACATAAAACATGGATTGATCCCAGTCTTCTGGAGTCAGGTCCTCTGGGGTCAGGGAAGAACTATTTTGCTCTAATCGCCATGTATTCATCTTCCACTGGAATGACTAGAGCCCCCCAGTCACCTGAGTACAGAATAGTAGTACAGGTCCACCCCCTGGGAACACAAATAGGCTCTCTTGCCTCTCATTGGTCACACAGCATGGCGCCTCCCTATCCCCTATTCAAGCAGGTCCTCAGTAATAAAGCACTAGCAAAACCCAAGTTACTACCTTTCACCTCTCGGCTAAGTCTTCCCTTAGCTTGGACTGAGGACCCATGCTCCAGAGGTGCCATTCTAACTAGACTGTATGAGGGAGTGGGTGCAAGAGACAATATGGCTAAAGTGAAATTGGGAACCACTGGTCCCATTCTGCAGCTACAACTTAAAATGCCTACAGATGTCAGTATGACATATGCAGAGGAGAGATGCAAAGGAATGGGATGGACAGGGAGGGTATCCTTGGGAAAGTAGTCTGCTCGCCTTCACTTCTTGGCCTTGCCCTGGGCAGCCACAGCCTCCATGGCTTTACGCACAGTCTCTTCATCCCCCAGGAACTGCATGGGCTTGATGGGCTTCAAGTTCTTGTCCAATTCGTAGACAATGGGGATACCAGTTGGCAGGTTCAGCTCCATAATAGCCTCTTCAGAGAGACCCTCCAGATGCTTGACAATGCCCCGAAGGCTGTTGCCATGAGCTGCAATCAATACCCGTTTCCCCTCCTTGATCTGGGGAACTATCTCCTCATTCCAGAAGGGCAGAGCTCTGGCAATAGTATCCTTTAGACTCTCACAGGAGGGTAGCTGATCTTCAGTGAGATCTGCATACCTGCGATCCTTACTGATGTTGCTGTAGAAGGGGTGGTCAGGCTCCATCGGAGGTGGTGGGATATCATAGGAGCGCCTCCAGATCTTTACCTGGGCCTCGCCATGCTTGGCAGCAGTTTCTGCTTTATTAAGGCCGGTCAGACCCCCATAGTGCCGCTCATTGAGGCGCCAAGTCCTCACTACCGGCAGCCACATTTGGTCAATGGCATCCAGTACTGTCCAGAGGGTCCGAATTGCTCTCTTCTGCACTGAGGTGAAGCAGATGTCAAACTCATAGCCAGCATCTCGCAGCGCCTGCCCGCCGCGCTTCGCCTCCTCGTGCCCCGCCGGGCTGAGGTCGGCGTCGTACCAACCGCTGAAGCGGTTTTCCAGGTTCCACGCGCTCTCGCTGTGCCTGATCAGCACCAGCTTATAGGCAGCCATGGCGGCGGCTCGGAATGCAGCGCAAACTGGAGCTCGCCGAGATTCCGGCGGGACTTTTTTTTTTTTTAAGGGATTAAAATCCATGAAACACTGGGGTGGCATGGCTCATAGACCTAACCAGAAAACATGAGAGTTCATTGACTTCTCTTCATTTCTTCTGAGTCGTTCCTCAGAAAAACTTCAAACTGACCCATTTTGCTTTGTTATGTATCTATTTATCTATTAATAGATGGCTTTGAAGTCTTTGTTAAGGTGGTCACAAAGCTTAAGAAGCATGTGTTTCCTTTTGTAACAGGAAAATGAAAGAGAATTATAATAGTTTACAGAAATTAGTTATCTCTAAACCAAGTGTGCCCAGATACTATTTTCAGTGTTCCTCATTAAGGCAGGCTTTAAGTCAAATCTAAGGACCTTTACATTTTCATTGGCTTTATTTATACTTACCAGGGCCACCTGTACCATCTTTCTGCTATTTTTCTGCCTCTCACTGCTTTTTATGTATTTGGGTAGAGAAGGCATGGCCAGCTGTTAAATATCTCATCTCTGCCCTAGATGACAGTGCATCCTGGTTGAAGAGTACAGGCTGAAGCCAAACTGCCTAGACTTGAACCTGGCTATGGCATCTGTTAGCACTGTAGTCTCAGGCAAGTTGCTGAATTCCACTGTGTCCTCTGGGAAGCCCTGCCTCTGAGGGCGGCTCTGAGAACTTCATAGGTTAGTACATGGCAGTGCCTTCAACACTGCCTGGCACACAGTAACAGCACAGTGAATGGTAGCAGACACGTATGATGGTGATGATGCTAACGATGGTGACATGTTTTATTATTCTCTCTCCATCCAAAATTTTCCTTGAGAACTCTTAAGTAAAAAATTAGAGGCCAAGTTTCTTTTTTAAATCTTTCTTCTGGGCCCGGGACTGAGCTTAGTCACTTTAAGAGTTATAAATGGTGAAGATTAATACAAGGCTGTTTTATCCTTTTGTGAGCAGTCTCCTGTAGTCAGACTAGCTACATTTCTGATGTTTGCAGGCAGCAGATAATGGCGGCATTAAACTCGCAGACGGCCGTGCAGTTCCAGCAGTATGCAGCCCAGCAGTACCCGGGGAACTACGAGCAGCAACAGGTCCTGATCCGCCAGCTGCAGGAGCAGCACTATCAGCAGTACATGCAACAGCTGTACCAGGTCCAGCTCGCACAGCAGCAGGTACCACGGGCCCTGCATGCAGCTGCAGGGAGGGCTCTAGCTTGTGGGAACCTGAGTTCTCTTCTATCAGTTGCTAATGAATTTTGCATTAGTTAGCTTCTCAGGTAGCTTTGAGGTGACCTTTATAAGGGAGACTTTAGTGTTACATGGGCAGTTAGGAAAGAAAATACATGGTACTGAAGCAGTAGACACTGGCTGCTTTTCTGTTGTCCCAGGGGCATTTGGGAGTTGTATGGACCAAGTATAATTCCAGTGAGTCTGAAATGCATTCTAACAGTGGTGTTGGAGCCATGGGGACTGGGGAGCTGGCATTATTTCAAGGATGTCCCTCAGGCAGTGCCCTGTCACAGGCATGGCAGCTTCCAGTGGAGGACCCTGTCCCCTAAGGCTGACGGCTGTTTCTGTAAACAGCTGGGTTGGGTCCCACATGACTTCTGTGTTAAGTAGAGTAGCTAGACAGTGCTCCCTCCAGTACATTGGTAGTCCTCCTCCAACACCCTGCCCCCAAATCGTTTGCTTCCACGTAAGTGGTTTAGGGAGAGAACATGGGAGGGGGTCAGATAACACTGGGATTCCATCCTGCCTTTGCCATAATCTTGTTTGATCTCAGACAAGTTACCTGCTGCTCTGATTTTTCTACCTTTTCTCCCAGTCAGTCAGAATAGGATATGAAATCCTAGTACCTGTCCTATTAACCCCACAGGACTACCAGAGGAATAAAATGAGAAAATAGTTACTCTGTGGAAGTGTTTGTACATGTGGAAGGTAACTGATTCTACCTTCATCTTTATAGCTTGCAGAGGCATAAAATGCCTCTTTAATCTAACTTGCACTTATTTAATTCATTTTTCTGATTCCAATTTTATGTATCTGAATTTTATCAAGATTTTCTTCTATTGATTTTAAGAACAAACGTTAGTGTTCCATTTTTGCCCTTAATAATTTTATTTTGGGTTGATTGTTTCTATCTACTTTAACTTTTCATGGTTGGTCTTTCTATTGATCCCAGGTAACAGAAATGTGGTCCTGAGTTAACAGTTTTTCGTCCATGTTAAATTTTTATCACTTTTACCTGTTTTATATTTTGCTATTAGTATTTATTATAGATAGGATAAAAACTGATAAAGTTTATTAGTAATTACTAGAGCAGAGTGCTTGGTAGAGCAAAAACATGGGGTCAGAATGCATTCCAGGGCAAACGTCTCATTTGTTAGCCTTCCTGGTCAGTGTATCTTCCTTTCCTTGACTTGTAGGCAGCATTACAGAAACAGCAGGAAGTAGCGGTAGCTGGGGCTTCTTCGCCTGCATCATCAAAAGTGAATGCAGTTGTACCAAGTGATATGATGTCAGTTAATGGACAGGCCAAAACCCACACTGACAACTCTGAAAAAGAACTTGAGCCAGAAGCTGCAGAAGAAGCCCTAGAGAATGGACCAAAAGGTATGGTTTGCCATATGTGTTCATTCGTCCAGATATGAAAATTCAGACTCATGGAAAGCAAAACTCAGGAACTCAGGGTAACTAACTTTTGAAAGCAATTACATATTGGTGAGCGTTGAATGCATTTTGACCTTTTTTTAGCCTGAATATGATACTTCTGGTGACCCTTAGAATAATGTCGGAGAGTAAATCAGATGCCCTTTGGACACACTGGGCTGTCTTGTCATATATACCAGTATTGGTTATCTATTGCTGTGTGACAAATTGCACCCAAATTTAAAGTGATAGTAAACATTTATTACCTCAGTTTCTGTGGATCAAGAAGTCAGGAACAGCTAAGCTGAGTGGAGGTGGTCCTGGTGTGTCATGAGGTGGCAGTTGAGATGTGGCTGGGACGGGAGTCATGTGAAGGTTTGGGACTAGAGGCTTTGTTTCCAGAAGGCTCCCTCACATGGCTAGCAGGCTGGGGCTGGCTGTTGGCAGGAGGTTTCTTGCCCCTTTCTCCATAGAGCTGCTGGGGTGTCCTCAACACAGTGACTGGCTTCCTCCAGAGCACACGATCTGATGGCGTCTCTTATGCCCTAACTTTGGAAGTAATACATTAACACTTTTGCTGCACTCAGTTGGTCACACATACCAGCCCTGGTACATTTACGGTGGTGACCTCACAAAGGCATGAATACCCAGAAGTAAGGGTCACTGAGGGCCAGCTTGGAGGCTGGCTGCCGTATAGTACAGTATATTTTTTGAGACTAAAGTACCATGTTACCCAGAGGATAACAGCATTTTCAGAGGTCTACTAGCTTTTCATGGGCATCTTACTCATTCAGCATTTGGTTTAAGAGTTCCTCAGTGCTAGGAGTTCAGTAGTGAGACGTAGTACCATGTAAATGTAAGTTGTGGCTGTGGTGAGTACTGTGATGGAGAGAGAGGTACATTATCGTTTGAGAGCATGAAACATGAAGGATGTGACCTAATCAGGTCACCAGTGGCATTCCCAGGGAAAGGACAATTGAGCTGAGAGATCTGAAGCAAGGGTAGGAGTTAACTTAGTTGAGAGAAGAGAGGAGCTTGTTGGTGACAGTGACCAGGGATGGGACAGTGGTGTGGTTTGTAAGAAAGTTGGTTTCAGAGATCTTCCTTGTCCTTTTAGAACAAGTAACAGGAAGTAGCTTCAGAAGAAACCTTGAAATTCCTTGGTTTTCACCCACCCACCCCCTTTTTCCTGTTAACACTTTACCAATATTTACAAATGGATCTTTGTCAGGGGCTCTGTGACTAACTCTGGGAAACACTTTGAATGAATATAATACTGCTCAGTGACAAGATTTAACCCTTTTTTACTCATTTCCAATCCTGTCCAAGTTTTTCTGTTTCTTTAAGCTCCTTTAGAATAGCTCCTAGGACTTAGGGATACTTGGGTCAAGACTTTTTTTTCAACAGAGAGACAGAAGTCAAAGCCAGCTTTCTTTGTCCACAACCAATAGTGAATTCATTTCTAAGTCCAGATGTCTCCTTTGTTAGACTGTTTTCCTCACTCCAGCTAGGAAGTTCCCATGGCCATTCTTAAATTCCAGTACGTAATTAGTGTTGAAAAAATCACTTCTAAGGTTATGGATTGTGTGTTTTACTTGAAATGATAAGGTGGCCTCTGAATAGCTGTGACATTGTTCAATGTAGTAATCTGGAATGGAGACTTTTATGTTCCTGGCTCCTTGATCTAGGGTAGACCAATTGCACTTGGCGTCTACGTGGAGCTAGGCAGGTGGTCCCATGCAGATGTTGCTGCTTGCAGGTGAAGGCTCATCCTCTTAGTTTTTGTAATTCCTGTTGCCTTTAGAATCTCTTCCAGTAATAGCAGCTCCATCCATGTGGACACGTCCCCAGATCAAAGACTTTAAAGAAAAGATCCGGCAGGATGCGGATTCCGTGATTACAGTGGGCAGAGGAGAAGTGGTCACTGTCCGAGTACCCACCCATGAAGAAGGATCATATCTCTTTTGGGAATTTGCTACAGACAATTATGACATTGGGTTTGGGGTATATTTTGAATGGACAGACTCTCCAAACACTGCTGTCAGCGTGCACGTCAGTGAGTCCAGCGATGACGAGGACGAGGAGGAAGGTAGGTGACTGCTCCATCTCCAGTAGCTGCTGGGTTCAGATGTCAGCCAGCCTGACGCTTCCTCATTAGCTCTTCATGGCCAGGGCCAGTCTCTTCATCAGTGAGACCTCAAGCTGAACAGGTGGTGACAGGCAGGCCTCCTGTAGGGGACTAATACCTACACATGAAGTTTTGAGTGCCGAGGAGGTCTGATTGCCCATTTATTTTCTGATTCCTGAATATCATTTTACTTCCAGCCTTGTATGTTGAAAATGTGCAGGGTCATTTTGAAACATTTTAAAGGAACAAGCAAGAAATTCTGCCAACTCTGGAATTCGTTTAAATTTGTTTCTGCTAGCTTTTTTTTTTTAATATTTATTTATTTATTTTGACCGAGAGAGAGAGACAGAGACAGAGAGAGAACTGAACTGGGGGAGCTCCCAGTTCAGCATATGGTTCCACACAGTCTGGGGCCGGGATTCGATCCTCGGTCCCCAGCGCTGCAAAGTGAGCGCTTAACCCACTGAGCCATCCCGGCTTCCCCTCTGATAGCTTTTTAGGTCATTATTTTAAGATGTTTTAATGAAAACACAGAAACTCAACCAGAACAACCTACCTAAAAAAAAAAAAATTCTACTCATCTCTGTTTTACTTGAGTGTGTTTTTTTTTTCTCCAAGCAGACAAAATTATTTCCAAGGACATTCTAAACTATCTTGGTCTTGGGAGAAGGTTACAAAGCATCCTGCTTATACATTGAGAAGATGGGCTGCTTAATTTTACCCAGAAAAGTTAGAGCTCCGTGTGTGCACGCGCTGTGCCGAGCGAGCTCTTAAACACCAGTTGCTTAGTAGAGAGTGACGTGGAAGCAGCTCCTGCCTGGGAGAATGCAGAGCCACCTCCTCAGGGCTGGGGCCTCACTGACCTTTCCGGCGACTTGTGAATAGACTGCTAGCTCGTGAAGAGGGCTGGGAGGTTATACTGGGATACATTGAAAATCCGTCGTTGAAGGTGAGTGGAGGGAGGTTAAGAGTTCAGCCAGCATTTGAAAGGCACCGTGCAGCTGTGTTGCCACACCATGCCTCAGCCTGGCCCTCCGGGGCCATGCGTGGGAACACGCACGTGGGCCAGTGTCATTCAGGAGCTGCTTTGTCTTCGTGGCATTTTTTCTTTAGCAGTCTTTAATTCTGAGTACCACTAGCAAGGTAGAGCATTTCCCACACGTACTACTGACTGACCCAGAAAAGAAAAAATAGAAGAGTGAAAAACAAAACAAGGAAAGGTGGGAGTGAGACCTCAGCAGATTGTAGAGCAGGTGCCACTACCACTGTCTCAATTGCCCCTCGCAGTATCAGGACCAGGGGCTCATCCCCGAACGAGCCTTTCTAAAGCATCACAGGACTCGTTAAAATCAGACACTTGCAGATGTCTGCGAAGGAAGGCGTTTTTTGTATGTGTGCAATTATTGTACTTATTTATAAAGAGCTTTCTGAATAATACAGACTTCTCTGTTCAGAAGTAGGTTGGTCATACATTTCTCCTGGCTTTCCTGCTGGAGAGCTTCTAAAGGGAGGTGCCTTCCAAGTGAGCCCTCCGTTGTTGCCATTTTGGCGTTGTTGATGCTGGGAAGAGCACTGGTAGAAATGGCTGGAGTCTGGGGCCTGTAGAGGTGAGAACCCTGATATCCTGAACCTTTGCTCTCATATATTACCCCTCAAATGGAAAATAGCATTACCTATCCTATTCCATTCTGAACCATAAAATGATTTGCAGCTGAAAACTAGCCCAGTAAAACCTCTGTGAGCATTCGTTGCTCCAGGGAATTGTTTGCTAAGATGTGGCTCACAAACAGCATCAGTTCATATGCCTCCTTCTGGAGGATACTGTGCCACCCTGTCTTGTCCACATTGTGTGTTTTATGGGGATCCTTTCAACTTGGGCTGCATGGAAGAGGAATCTAGTTTTTTTGTCTGCTGCTTTGTTTTTTCTCCATTAATCTTGAAAGACAGGTTTGTTTTCTCTGAAGAAGCTTGGACGGATGGTAACTCTTCCTCCTCCACTTTCTTTATTGTTTCCAGGTGCCAAGTCTTTGCTTAAATTGATGAAAGAAGTATTATTCATCTATCCCAGTAACCTTTAGTTTTGTAGATTTTGAACAAAATTTAGAGCTTGAATTAACAGGCCAATAATCTATTTCATGGATATCCTACAGGCTTTAGTGCACATTCTGAATGGTCCTGTGTGTCTCATTTGTAAATGAAGGGTATTTAAGTATTGCTGTGATAAAGCAAATCTGATTTGGGCCTGTTTATGTCATCTATTTGTTTTAAATAAACTTATGTTAGAATAGTTTTAGATTTACAAAGCTGCAAAAGAGTACAAAGACTGCGTACTCCTGAGCCCTGCTTGCCCTGTTGTTCATATCTTACACTGTTCTCTGATAACATTGATCGTAACTAATGTATCAGTACTGATACATTATCATTGAAATCCATATTCATTCATGTTTCCTTAGCTCTTACCTACTGCTCCAGGACCTCATCCAGGATGCCACATTATGTAATAGTTCACTGTCATGTATCCTCAAGCTCCTCTAGACTAAGAGTTTCTCAGACTTTCTTTATTTAAATTCCTGTTAACTCAGTCACCAGATTCACTCTGCCAAGTTGAAACCTGAAAGTCTTTTTTTTCTTCTACGCTGAATAGTCCCTTGACTTATTTTCCTTGAGGCTATTTATATTTAATATGTTAAACTGACACTTTTAAGCTGGTTTATAATTTTATCATTCCTATAGGTTTTTAGAGGTATATTTTCCCCTAACCTTATATCATTACAGTTCAAAAAACTATTAACTGGGGCAGACCTAGAACAGAGCTCATGCTTTCTGTTACTGGGATCATTCCTGGGTTTTACAGTTCTAATGAAAATAACTGAATGTTCATAGTGGCTCTGAAGACCTATTTCTCCTGTGGTTTTCTCATTTTACTCTGTATATTTAAAGTATATAGAAAATAATGGTCTTCATAGATTCCCTCCCTAAAATAGAAAAAAGACTTTAACACTGCTGAGCAAGAGGGAGATCACAGCAACAGTTCCCTTGGTCTTAATTCAGATGAGCAAGATTCCTCTTCTTGGGAGGAATTAGGAATTGAATGGACGGGGAAAGGGAATAGTGGGGCTCAGAAATCTCAGTGACTGTCAGCGCAGAGATAGGGTGCTGGCCGCTCCCACCCCAGATGTTCACCACTGGGCTCCCAGGGCCCAGATGGTGCTTGTACATAGCAGATGCTCAGATGAGTGAATGGACCAACCAGCCAAACAACATGTGCTCAAATACACATAAGTTGGATCAAGAGAATTCCTAATGAACAATTTCTAAATGAAAGAATGGACTTTAAATGCTTGGTGCACACATGGTTTTCCAGATCGGTTCATGACTTTTCTTTGTACTTTCTCACAGAAAACATCAGTTCTGAAGAGAAAGCCAAAAAGAATGCCAACAAGCCTCTGCTGGATGAGATTGTGCCTGTGTACCGAAGGGACTGTCATGAAGAAGTGTATGCAGGCAGCCACCAATACCCAGGGAGAGGAGTCTACCTCCTCAAGTTTGACAACTCCTACTCTTTGTGGAGGTCAAAATCAGTCTACTACAGAGTCTATTACACTAGATAAAGATGTTACAGAGTCTGGAGTCGAGGGTTGGGCAGAAGATGGCATTTCATTTGGAAATTTCTTTTGACTTTTGTGGAGCATTGCAGCCACTGTTTGCTCTGTTGATTTTGGTCTGATGGTTTGAGAACTCTTGTTGGGAATCAGGATTTCCTTGAGACTCTTTAGCATTAATACTCTGGGGCTAAAGGGATTCCTCTGACTCATCCAGCCCTTTCGAGCTGACAAGCAGAGTTACTAGCGGATGCCGAAGTTATGTGAGCCACGTGTTAAATCTTTCTAATCTCCAAAATAAAACAACCCAACGTTGACCCCACTTGGCTGATGGTCAGTCCATTGCTGCCTGCTCCACATGGTTTATGAGAGTGTTAGTTACAGTGCCCTCTACTTTGACATCGTTATGTTAATAGTCTACATGAGGGGTAGCTGACTTTGAAGATCATTTTTGAAACCTTAAAACGGAAGGCCTCACAGACTATAATAGGAAAAAACGTTGTCAATTTTATCTTATTGTGAATGACCCAGATTGTTTTTTGCTTGGGATACAGCTGTTATATTTGCTTTGGGTTAGAGTTATATTACAGAATTATTTTCTGAGAATGTTGAAACCTGAGTGATCAGGATACATAGAACACCTCAAACAAGCATCCATCTAAGCAGGCCTCCACCAGCACTTGGCCCTTTTCTCTTCATTGGGGATTCATACCACCAGTAGCAAAGTAAAATTAACTAATTTTTGCCTTGATTTGGCTTTATAGAATATCTCAAATTGAAACTTTTCTACACAAGCGTATATTAATAGGGATTTTTGTAAACTCAAATTGCCACCTACTGAATTAAAATACATAAAGTCATTTAAATACAATTTGGCATATTAGGAATACATTGCACTAATATGGAAGTCACTGCTGGAGATGGTCTGTTTTTAATTTGTTACTATTTGGGCACAAACCCTACATGATTTCAGTGTGGAATCACTAGACAGAATTGGAGATATATGTGCCCATCTTAAGTTTTTTATAGCTTTAATGTCTTTATTAATGGAAAGAGGTACATTTGTTTTCCGAAAACAAATATGGATTAATTGCCTCAAATACGTGTAAGTGATTGGTAGTCTAGAGATTCTTGTTTTCAGAAGGGTAGTACAGATAGAAAATGACAAAGAGGGCAATATACATGTATTGTTGTTACTATATGTTGTTACTGAAATACTTAGATTTTTTAAATTTGAGATCATAAATCACTTGTAGGAGGGTTTCCATTGACTAGCTGCAGTGTATATACAGGTCACTACGTAAGGAAGGGGCTGTTTGGTCTTTTGTGTGCTCATTTCTTTCTGTTTTTTAATACCTGGTTTTGTATATACCTACCTGTTCTCTTTTGTTGTTCAGAAACTGGATTATTTTTTTCCTAAACAATGCTCAGTTTGTGTTTTTTAATTTGGATTTAGTAGTCCCAGCTCATAGGTGTCCATACTGTTATATCCAGAATATTTGTCAGGCTGTTCATCAGCCCTCATGTATATATATGGAATAGAAAACACGGGAGTTAGGCATTCCCTGGCTTTTTTTTTTTTTTTTTTTTATGAGAAAATACTGTATTTAAAATGTAAAATAAACTTTTAAAAAGCAAGCACTAATATATATTTCTTCCAACCTTTGATTACAGATGTGTTCCTTGCACAATGTTAAGATGAATCATCTTCTAAAAATACCATTGTTCTTGGGAGCAGTGTATGTCACTTTACATAGCAGCGGTTTCAGTCACATGTTCATGTCAGAACATTTTTTATTTTAAACTTTTATATTGCCTTTGGCTGTTGATTAGTACAGTTCAAGTGCAATTTCAAAAAGATCTTGGAAATAATATATTTAATCAATTAAAATGTTTATCTGTAACTTGTTGATGTTTCATTAATATAGGTATTCTCTGAAGCATTAGTTCTGTATTTCATCATTTGGGTAGGACAAGAAGAAATGTTTTAAATGATCTTTTCTGTTTTAAAGAGTTAAAAAGCAACAACAAACTTTCTGGCTGACTTAGTTTTGCTGTGATTACCTTAGGGAGTTAAAATGGATTAAAATTTTTCAGACTTGATGAAAAGGAAAGCACTGACTTCCCTTACGGAAAGTGGCTTTAATTATTTCCCTACACAGCCATGTGTGTGGCATGTTCCTTAGAAGCGTGTAGACATGGCCTCCATTGGGATCGCTCCTGAGGGACGGTCCCTGCTGAGTCCACAGTCGTGAGGGGAGTTCTCCAGTGGGATATGGAGCACCAGAAATATCCTAAAAGTTACCCCACTGAAACGCAGGGGTGACTTGGATGTTAAAATTTTTTTTTCCTTTTGAAATTTGGAGAGAGAGAATGAAGTGGTCATCATCTTGGGGTGTGTTTTGCCATGTCAGGAACCACAAAGCCAGGCCAGAGGACAGTGAGGGAGAGCTGATGCTGTGTGAGCGCATCATGGAAGGCGTGTTGCTCAGCCTTTGACGACCTGTCTTATGCAAAAGGAGAAGCAACCAGTTCAGAATAATAAGTGATGGCTAATCATTCCTTGGGGTTTACTGTACAACCGTCTCCAAAGCCATCTTTGCGCCTGTCCCCAACTTTTTCTCATTCAGTACTTCTGTCAGCAACCAATACAGTTCAGTGGCATTTAGTGCATTCTCAGTGTGCAGCCACCCCCCCCAATGAAACGTTATCACCCCAGAAGAACACCCATACCCGTTAAAAATCACTTCCCATTCCCCACTCCTCATCCCCCTTTTCTCTCATCCCTTGGCAACCACTCATCTGTTTTCCTATCTACAGATGTGCCTGTTCTGAATTGTTCCTGTATAAGGAGTCCTACAATATGTGACATTTTGTGCCTTTTAGCATAATGTTTTCCACGTTAATCCAAGTTGTAGCATGTGTCGTTGCTTTTTATAGCTAAATGGTAATCCATTCTGTGGTTATTCCACCATTTTTTGTTCAGCTGTTGATGGACATTTGGGTTGTTTTCCATCTTTCGGCTACTATAAATAGTGCTGTTTAGAACATTTGTGAGCAAGTGTTGGTTTCATTACCTGCTTTCAGGTGGTTTGGGTCTATGCCTAAGAGTCGAATTGCTGGGTCATGTAATAACTCTGTTTAACTTTTTGAGGCAGAGCCAAACTATTTTCCTCAGTGGCCTCACCATTTTATTATACGTTCCCACCAGCAATGCATGAGGTTTCCTACTTCTCCACACCCCCTCCAATGCTGGTTATTTTATGTTTGGGTTTTGTTTTTTTGTTTTTGTTTTTTTATGGCCATCCTAGTGAGTGTGAAATGGTACCTCATTGTGGTTTTGATTTTCATTTCCCTAATAACTGGTGATGTGTTGAACATCTCATGTGCTTGCTGGCTATTTGTATATCTTCAAGGTCTGTCAAGTCCTGTGCCCTGTTTTAAATCGGGTTGTTTGTTTTTCTGTTGCTGATTGGTAGTTCTTTATATACTCTGGATATCAGTCCCTTAACAGATAAATAATTTGCAAAATTTTCTCCCATTTTGTGGGTTGGACAGATGGAGTTTTGAAGGTGTGGCTCTTTTACTTCTCAGTAAAAGGACTGCTGACCCTTTTAAACAGCAAGTGCAGAGGGGGCTCGCGGATGGGAGTGCACGGTGCGCTTCAGGGTTGTACTGAGAACTCGCTTCCGAGTCAGGGTCTGTCGAGAACAGACGTGTCACAGCCAGGTGGCAGGCTGGTGATTATACCCTTTGAGGTGTGCGTTCAGTAAGCATCTCCTTGGTGGTCTCAAAGACCTTTTTTTAGCTGTTCTGGGGGCACCTGTCAGCTTTCTTTTAGGGTTCTTTTCTCCACAGTCTGAGGAGACCAAGGGCTTTCACCTGCACTGTTCCCCATGGGGTGACTCCTCAGCACTCAGCCTTTGCTAAGTCAGGCAGGCAGCAGTAGCCAGAAGCCTTTCATTGTCTCTGGGGGCAGGTACCTGTCCCCAGAAGCCTTTCACCACGAGCTGGCTGGGAGAGTCCCAGAATCTTTCCTGGAGCAGATTCATTGAGCTCTTTAGTATCATTACATTCCTTATAGGATTAAAAACCTCGTGGCAAACACTGTCTTTGTGTCCCATTCATATCCTGTGAATACTGTTTCTGCCTAAGGGATTGTATGTATACCTCTATAAACCTTGGGGGAAGTCTTTCTACAACAAAGCTTTGAGTTCACAAACAGCCAGCCAATCCTGGGAGATGACATAACCTGAAAGTGAAGACTCTGTTCCTTTTGTCCCAAATAGGGATGTACCACGGAGTCTGTAAAGCTTTCTGGCCTGAGTCCTCACTGCTTCCTAATTGCTGGGGTCTGAACCGGCTGCCTCCCTCTCAGTTTCCCCCTTGCCTTCCTGGGACAGCCCCGCGCACCCAGTCCCCAGTGTGGAAGGGAACACTGACCGCCACCAGCTGAGGTTGGCAGACACTCCACTGCTCTGGGCTGGACTCGTATTTCTTGCCTGTGAAATGGGAGGATTGGACCAAATGATCTGACATCTGAAGTGTTTGGTGACAGAATTTCCTCCCTCCTGGGCAGTTCTTTCATGCTGGGAACAGACATTCCTTCTGGTACCCCTACCACAAAGATCTCCATCCTGACCAGAAATAGCCCCAAATCCTCGAGACGAAGAATGAGTGGCTAAAGCAAGCTCCAGTCTTACAACAGTGGGGGGCAGGGGAGATGCTCCCCACGGGACATCTGCTGCCGGGGTCACATCCACCAGGCTGAGCCCCTAGGCTGCTCCTTGCTGAGGAACCAGTGTATCTACTTCCACTCCCTTTTATCAAGTAAATAAGAAAAAAGAAGAAAAAGGAAGCACACAGCCTACCTACCTACAGCTCCCCAGTCATCTCACATGGGAACCCCTTTTCAGAATAATTCCCTGGTTTCTCCATTGTGTGGGTCCCTGACAGGTGTGCTTCAGGGGCATTGTACTATTTTACCTGTAATTATAGGCCGGTGACCCCCTTTTGATCTGCCAGTTTTCTGTTAGCTTTTACAGAAGTTTTCTTCCACGATCATGTGTTTCATGGTTAAGACTGACTCACGTGGAGCCACACTGCTAACAACAAAGTCGGGACAACTCTGCTGCCCCCGTGCATTTCTGCAGCGGAAGGAGAAAGAACTCTGGAACCTACTGAGACACGGGCTGGCCACTGCTGCTGGACAGTGTCCCTGCCCCTTGTCAGGGGTACTGGTCATGTCGTGGTCTCGGGCCACTTCCTTCTGTAGCCTGACAGGACCCTCACTCCCCTGTAACAGCCATTACAGGCCCCAGGGCGTCTCCACCCCAACTCCCAACAGGTGAGCTCGTCTCCTACCAAGTGGGAAGACCTCCCATGGCTGCTCTGCATCCTCCTGGGCTGACCTTGCTCCCCACGCACCCCATGCCATGCTCCGTCCCCTGTGTCCTCTTCCTGGCTTGGCCACCTCCCTTCAGCATGGACGCAGGCTCAAGTTACACCTTCAACGGAAAGAAAGCTCACGCCCCTGAGCACAGTCTCCATTCCATCCCACGTGCACACTGCTAGGGAAGAAGTCCCGGGCTCCTTGTCTACACTGTCTCGACACGAGGCTGGCTTCTGCCCGCCCCCGAGGTTATGCCACCTTTGCATCCTCATCTGCTGTGCAATAGGGGACCCTGTTGGCTGCTTCCTTCTTAAGTTCTTTGCTCCACTGGCCTCCAGGTTCCCCTCCTGATTTCCCGATGCACCTCTCCTTGGCCTCCGCTTCCGCCATCTGTCTCCTACAGGCCAGTGTCCCTAGGATTCTGGCCGCAGCCCTCCTGTCCCCTGAGCTTCCTCGTTTGTAATCCAGGAAACAGCTCCTCCTGCCTGGGTTTCTTAGCGGCTTTAATGAGGTCTTGCCTGTAAAACGCCTTTGGCAACCTTTGAGTAGTAAACTGTTAGTAGCTGAGAGGATCTGGGAGAGGGAGGCTCTGGATTTGGTCTTTGGACCCATGGAGAGGCTCTGGTGACTCAGGGACCCCCTGGGAACCTGTAGTGCAAGATTTGGACACGTGGGCCTTTATCTCAGCTTTCTGTTCTTTAAGGACCTTGTGAGCAAAGAAATGCTCAGCCACCTCCCACCGGCTCCTGTCTTCAGCGCCAGCCCAGCTCCAAGCTGGAGTAGGGCGCGCGTGGTCCCCTAACGAGTGTGCTCCCCCCGGGCAGAAAGTGGGGTGGGCGTTGGCACGGGGAGAGGATGGGGGCTGGGAGGGTGCAGGCTGACCACCCGCCTCGGCTCCATGTGTGGAGCTCAGCGTTGGAGGCAGTCTACCCCGGAGGGTGACACGGGATCGTGTTCTCAGCCTGACACCTGTTGCTGGGTACTGTCTCTGGGGACAGGGGTGTCCCCAGGCTGCTCACTAGGGCTGGGGAGCACGAGTAGAGCAGGGGCTCGGCGGCATTCCGTAACAATTCACTGAGCAAATATTCCCAGTGCCAGACGCCGGGGATGCAGGAGCCCAGCAAGGCCCTGCTATCAGCTCACATCCTGTTGGGCAGAGATAGGCCAAGTAAACAAGGAAAGGAAGTATGTCCGATAGTGAGAACCACGAAGAAAGTCACAGAAGGCCATGCAACCATACTGAGCCCGAGCCCACTAACTTAGCTGGGAGGTCTAGGTCCAGGGAGCTTCTCGGAGGGGACATTTGTCCCAAAGCCTGAATGTTACGTGCCCCCCTGGCCTCCCCACTCCCCACGTGCATCTCTAGGGGCAAAGGCTCTGCAGGAGGAAGACTGCGCGTTTGAAGGAAGGTGGCCAGGTGCTGCCAGCAGTGAGAGAGCTGGGCAGAGCCGCGGGCCGCCGTGGAGACGGCAGGGCCCAGGTGCGCTGGGGGAGGCATGGCGGGAACGGCCTTACACCCAGGACGGACGCGGTCTGGTTTATATTTTGAAAAGATCTCCTGGTTGCTCGATCGGGAATGGGGAGGCGAGAGAGAAGCGGGAGACAGGAGGACGGCATGACCGTGGTCCAGGGGAGGCGGGGGGTCCAGGTGAGGGTGGAACTAGGGGGGTGCCATGAAGATGGGGGTTGAATTCAGGACAAATTTTGGAGGTAGCTCTGGCAGGTGACAGACAGGACCTGTCCCGAGTGGCAGTTTGCAGAGGACCATGGGGTCACAAATCATGCCGAGGGTTACCCCACCTGACGTGCTGAGTTGTGTTATCAAGTCCTTAGGGTTCCCCTCCACAGGGCCACCCCCAGGTTCTCCCGCCCTCCCCCTCCCCCTTCTCTGCACTGCTTTGCAGAAGGCAGATTTAACTGTGCCCCTCCTCAGCTTAAAACCCGGTGGATCCCCTGAGGACTCCAGATAAAAGCCACACTACGAAAGCAGGGCTATTGCCCAGGCTCACGACATCGGCTCCAGCCTCTTCACTGCCCGCCTCTGGCCTCGCAGGCAGAGAGTCGTTTTCAGAAGACTTGACATCAAACCCCAGCTCCGCCGGTCACTGTGCCCACAGGGACCAGCTACTTAACCGTCTGTACTTCCGTTTCCTCATGTGTAGCATGGTGATAACAGAATGTATCTCACCAGTTGTCCTGAGGGGTGAGGAATGAATCCACAAAGGCGCTTGGCCCAGCGCCTGGCACATGATACACCTATTATTCATCGTCGTTACCAGCCCCGGAAACGGCCCGCTGAGGTTCTGCCGGCAGGAAGCTGGCCTAAGCGGACCCCTAGGCCTAAGGTCCTGCTAGATTTATTTGCCTTTTCCCAGAAACCAGAGACAACGCTTGTGCATTCTTTTTTCTCTCCGGTCACCTTAGGAGAGTGAGTGTCACCAGATCTTCAGCCCTGGGACAGACCCCTACGTGCTGCTGCCAGCGTCTATCATCACTGTCAGGACAATTGCTGCATTTTGCTTTTGCTTCAAGGCTCCAAGACAGGTCAGCCCGTCTTTATTTAAAATTCTGATTTTTTTCCATCATGGATTTTTTTTTTTTTTTATAGTTTTGCATAAAATTTTACTTTTTAAAAATATTTCGCTCAGAGGTCTAGATTACTGACTTTGGGAAGCATTCCTTTCAAGTTTGCAAGGACCTCACCTCATCCAGGTCCCGGCCCTGCGGCACGGGGCTGATGGCCTGTCCCCACGACAGGGCAGCTGGCTTTCCCCGAGGCTGAGCCGGGCAGAAGCTCCCGTGACACCCCCTCGCTTCTGCGATCTCTTCCTGGCTCCACAGGACAACCTTTTTCAGTACAGCAGGGGCGACGACCTCCGGGTGTGAACGCCAGGAGACAAGACTCACGGGGCATCTGGGAAGCTGGTCACCACACAGGGTCTCCTGCCCAGGGACGCAGGGGTTGGGAGCAGCCTCCAGGGACCAGAACCCAGAACCTGGCGCCGTCTTCGTCACTCACCTGATCATAGTTCACTGCTGCAGGGAGGGAATTCTCTGGCAGAGGGCGCCCGTGGGGGATGGTTTCCAACTGGGTGGGGGAATCGGCCCTGAGAGACAAGAACTCAGGCCCTCGGCCGCCTGTGTCCACGAGGCCTGGTGCTGCTTTTCCTCCTGTGTTTTCCTCCTGGGTTTTAGAACCAGTGAACCCCCCCGCCTGTGCTGGGCGACCTACAGTGAAGGCAGGTGGTGGTCTCCACCTTCCCCTCTGCCGAGGCCGGCAGTTCACAGTGGCCGCTGTGGGGTGACTGAGATTCCCTGTGTTGTTGGCGGGGAGGGGTCAGGGCTCACAGCGGCTGGACCAAGTGGCATTCGGAGCTGTGAGAAGAGCCCTGTGGTGTTCCAGGCTGAGCTGCGGAGCCCGGGTCCAAGGTGGGAGGGGGACGACCTGGGAAGGTGGGTGGCCGGAAGGGGGGAACCTTCTTCTGTCTGTCCCGCATTCTGATGGGTGGTCTGGGTCAGTCATGTCCACTCACAGCCAGCTACCGCCCCGGGGAAGAGAAGAGGCTGGCCCAGTGACGGCAAAGCTCCTTCCAGCTCTACCGCTCAAGCCTGCGGGGCTGCCGGGATGGCTCAGCAGGTGGATCGCTTGCCTTGCAACCCCCGAGGTCTGGGGATGGAGTCCTGGCTCCGGCCCGTGCAAACCCATATGCTGAACTGTGGTGCAACTGGGAACCGCTGGGATGGCTTAGTGGTGAAGGTTCTCGCCTCCCGTATGGGAGGCCCCCAGTTCGGTTCCTGCCCCCCGTGACCCCACATCCACCTATGTGGAATGAAATGTCCCAACTAATGACGCACAACTATGGAGACTGCTCTGGGCCCTCTCCTCCCCTCTCATACGCAGCTTCTCCTAATAAAATAAAACTCAAGCCCGGGGCCCTTGGAGGTAGGTGATTTCCTTTCCAGTCTGGTCCTGAGGCTGCTTCCTGACAGGGGGGCCCTCCCGCACCCCTCCTGGCCCCATTCCTGCTCCTTGAGTTTGTTCACGTCCCTCCCTCCCAGGCCTGAGCTTCGCTCCGGGAAGCAGGTGCCCAGGAGGCTGGCATTTCAGGGCTCACCCTTGTTTCCATGGCATCCGGCCACCCTGCCAGGACCAGGTGGGTCTCTCCTGGTTCACAGCCAGAGGACCTTGACCCTTGCATCTATTTCCTGCCACACGATGGGTCCAATCATTAAGTCCTGGAGCACTCGACAGATCGGGATCCACAGGTTCCCAGTTCAGGTCTTCATTTGGGCCAGGAGTTCTGGAAGGTTGGGCTGCAGCCAGACACACACCTGGGTACTTGTTAGGCGTGCCAATGGTTATAGCCCGCACTAGACCCAGTACACGGGATAGGGCCCAGCCGCCTGGTTTCGTAAGTCCCCGGGGGTTTCTGATGCGCACTAACGTTCGAGAACCACTGCTCTATTGTGCGACCAACTGTCCCAGTGTGCCCAAGGCTCACCCAGATTCAGCACACAGGTCATGAGGTCTCAACGGGACGTCTGGTCATCCTACTGGCACCTTGAATTTAGCCCAGTGACACTAGGCTGGCCTTGGGACCATTTGAAACAGGGACAGTCCGTTGTTTTCTGTCCCGTGTAAAACAGGACGTCTGGTCAGCCTATCGCGAGTCCCAGAAACCTGTCCCAAGGAAACCGGACGGTTGGTCACCCCTCGCTGTAGGTCTCGTGCTTCATCATCCAATGTGGTGACAGGATACCACCCCCAGAATGCAGTGACCTTCCTCAGCTTTATGTTGTTCATGAATCTGCACCGGGGAGGACCCGCCATCTCTGTTCTACTCAGCGTCAGCTGGGCCATCCGACGCTGGGCCAGCCCAGTGACCGGGCTGGGGCGTCATCACATTTGCTCACGCCCACGTCTGGCTCCTGAGCAGACTCAACCAGCGAGGCTGGGGCAGCTCGGCCTCCGGCATCTGTAGCTCTATGCGGTCCCTCCAGCCTGGTGGCTTCAGAGATCCTTCAGACCCTATGTTTTCTGCAGGAGCTGGGTCCCTCTGCACGTACCGGCAATTCGGAGGTCCAGGGCTGTCTGTTGCTTTCCCCGACTTGCTGAACTCCTGTGACTTAGAAGAAAGCAACCCTCCCCTGGGCTGTCAGGGCCTGTCCCACAGCCTGAATTTGAGTCCCCCACCAGGCCAGAGCTCTTGAGCAGGGCTCATCCTGTAGAACCATCCGTGACCTCCCCGCCCTGAGTTTAAGGGGGGCAGCCAGTGGCTTAGGAGGCTCTTGCCCTGTGTTTTGGGGACTAAGAGGTCAGAAGCCGGAACCACTGAAGCATTGATTAAAACTTCGGAAGCCAGGGCCTCGTTTTATTGACTTTGGCGCCACCTCGTGGACGCATCTGGCTCTGCGTGGACCGCAGCCCTTCCTGGCCCACAAGCAAAACCAGCAACTTGAACCTGGTCACACTGCGAGTTGTGACTTTGGAGTCTCCATCCACAGCCCAGCCACTCTCCCACCCGCCTCAGCGTGAAGTCGGCACACCTTGGCCTCAGACCAACAGGGACTCAGACTGAGACTTGCCCTTGATTTCCAGCCCCAAGACTCAAATTGGGGCACAAAGGTGGGTATTCGAACAGGGCACCAGGCAACAACCCAAATGGCCATCAAGACGGTGAACGCTGACTCTAGGAGAGATTACGTGGTAGATAAAAGGAGTATGCTGGACTGGAAGCATCTCCAACAAGCACGCTAAGGAACAATGTATACCGTATTTTTCGCTCCATAAGATGCACTTTTTCCCCCCCAAAAAGTGGAGGGAAAAGTGTGTGCGTCTTATGGAGTGAATACTGCAAAGACGAGTGCACATTGGGGACCTTAATGATGCCGTGGGGAAGCCTGCAGCCAGATCAGAAAGCAGGGACTGCATGGAAGGAGAGCGGGTCCAGGCAGGTCAGGTGTGTCTTATGGAGCGAAAAATACGGCATATATCCAGCATGATTCCAGTCCTGAAAAGAAACAAATCCAAACCTGACCTGTTATTCACATACAAGGGCTGACCGGAAACAATCCAGCCATGGTTAATAAGAGAATGGTTACGTTGCCGGATACTTTCTGGACAAAATGTAGCTGTAGTGTGCGGGTCACCCGCCTCTGGCGAAGAGGGAATCAGGGACGTTTTCAGCTGACACACCCTTTCTCTGTAGCTTCGTAAATTTAGGACCAAAGGTACACTGAAGAACGCCTGTGGCTGTCAGTCCCTGCGGCTCTCCCAGGTGCTTCTAGGAAAAGCAGCCCTGGCCTCCTGACACCGCTCCCCAGCGGCTCCTCCCCCATCAGTCCTCCTTGTCAGCCTCCTGCCCTCACCCTCCGCAGCGGGGACTCAGCTCTGGCTGCGGCTGCCAGCCTTCCCGGGCCAGGGGTCCGTTCAGAACTGCCTGTGTGGTCTGCAGGGCAGTCCGCAGTGGATGCTTGCTGGGCTGTCCAGCATCCACGCGGCCTTTCCACTTGGGAATCATCGCTGTTCAGTGAGTTGTCACGGGAAGCAGGGTCTTTCCTTCAGAGGGGTGCAAAGCCCTGACCCAGTCTTGTGCAGGGGGGGCTCCCCCAGCAGCGCGTGTAGCTGAGATGCAAGGCCCTTAGCTTTCCTTCCCTGCGGCTGCAACCCCACGGTTCCAGCTGAGCGACGGAGGCGGGCTGCGTCCCAGTGCTTCCCTGGTCCTGAGCCTTGTTCCCCAGACACCTGGGTATCTCTTGGAGCTAGCTCCCCAGGACCCTCCCAATAACTCCTTGTCTGCTTAAGGTGACCAGGATTGGTTTTGATTGCTGGCCACCCCCTTCCCCGCATCAGACCCAGGCTCCTTCCTTTCAAATGTCACCGATAAGTAACTGTTACGACAATCAGCAGGCGAGGGGCCGGGCTGGTGAAACACGAAGTTGTATCAGGATCCTGATATTGACATTCTAGAGGCAGTTTCCGCAAGGCCCGAAGATAGGGTTTCAAGGTAGCTGGGGACACAAAAGGCTTGGGGAGCTCCCACTCGGGCCGTCCTGGCCTGCTGGAGCCTCAGCCTTCCATGGGCACATGAAGGTCACCTGCAGGGAGTCCATCTCAGGGAGGAGCTGGAGAGCGAGGTGCCCGCCCACCTGAGCAAACGTTCACTGGTGATCCACTGTGTGCCCGTCCTGCAGAAAACTGTCACCTTTACGAGCTGTGAGCTTGGACCCAGCCTCCACCCCACCCTGGGAGGGCCCTGGCGACCTCCTGGGACCCTCTGCCGGCCCTCAGAGGCCCCTCTTCCTCATCCCCACCTGGCCAGCCTTCTCTCCAAGGACCCAGCCCGGAGCCTCTGCTTCAAGGGCCCTGTAAGCCCGTGGGTTACAAAAGCCCTGCCATCCTCCCAGCCCTGAGCTGCCGGGCAAGGCCAGCGCGCCGCCCTCCGCTGCCGGGGGTGCAGCCCAGCCTCACACTCAAGTGCGGCCCCGCGCGTCTGCTCAGGCTTGCACCTGGGAGCTCGGACTCCGGCCCCGGAGCAGCAGCAGCAGCGACTAGCTCTCTGTTCGGATTTCACCGTCCGGAACGAGGTGCCCCTGAGCTCTGCAAAGAAAGGCGATTTTTAAAACCCAGTGAGGGTTGGAGATTAATCCAGCGAACTGTGTCCCCCACAGCGACCGCTGCGGCCCTTCCCTGACCTCTGGCCTCGGCCCGCACACAGCGAGAGAGGGGTGGGGGGCCGGCGGAGGGGCAGCGCTGCACCCGGGGGGTCGGAACCCGGCCGT
Source organism: Craseonycteris thonglongyai (assembly GCA_004027555.1). Lineage (NCBI taxonomy): Eukaryota > Metazoa > Chordata > Mammalia > Chiroptera > Craseonycteridae > Craseonycteris > Craseonycteris thonglongyai. The sequence continues at coordinate 3,001 of PVKE010021296.1, read as the reverse complement.
GGGGGTGACCCGGAGCCAGTCCCCTCCCTTCCTGGAGCGGGTTTTCTTGGCTGGGGAGTAACGCCCGCCCGCGTTCTCAGCGGCGACGGCTTTGCACCCACCGGGCGGGCCCTGCAAAGCCGCCGTGGGGCTCCGGCGGCGGGGCGCGCTCTGCAGACAAAGGGAGGCAGGCGCAGGGGGGCGGGGCCTCACGGGGGCGGGGCCTAGGGCCGGCGGGAGGCAGGCGCAGGGGGGCGGGGCCTCACGGGGGGCGGGGCCTCACGGGGGCGGGGCCTCGGGCTGGCGGGAGGCAGGCGCAGCGGGGGGGCGGGGCCTCGGGCTGGCGGGGAGCGGGGCGTGGCCTCGCGCTGGCGGGGGCGGGGGCGGGGCCTGCCGTGGGGCGGGGCCTCGGGCTGGCGAGGGGGGCAGGAGGCGGGGGCGGGGCCTCCTGTGGCCGCCCGGCCTGGCCACGCCGCGCCCGGGCGCTACCAGCCCCCTTCCCGGGACCCTCCGGGCTGAATCATCCCGAGCCCTTGCGCGAGGCCCTTACCCTGTAGAACAGCGGCCAAGCAGTAACCTGTAGCCTTATTAGGAGAACACAGACACGTACAGAAATGCGACTGAAGACAGTCCTCCAGGGTGAGCCCCGCACCTTCCTCCGGTGCTCATAGAATTGAAACCAGGGGCTGCACCCAGGGTCTGAAGCAATATTCCATCCCCCACAGGGCTCAGGTTGGCATGAAAATACGGGATCCTGTGTGCATGCCACTCATCCTTGGAACACACCCCTCCTGCCTGTTCAGAAGCCGGGGACAGAAGACTACCCACCTGCACAGGGTCTGAGAACAGCCAACCAGGCCACCATCACCCTGCATCCTGTAGTAAGCAGCCCACATATGCTCCTCAGCCTCGTTCCTGCCCAGGCCACCCACGTCACCTGCCTAGATCTCAAAGATGCCTTCTTCTGCATGTGCCTGGCCCCTGAATCAGCCGAGACTTGCCTTCCAATGGGAGAATCCTGAAAACGGGACAAGGACCACCTGACAGGGACAAGGACCACCTGGCAGGGACGTGGCTACCTCAAGGATTGAAAAATTCTCTGACCATTTTTGGGACAGCTTTGGCTGTGGATCTGTGAGCCTTTCCCTCGAAACAAAACAGCTGCATGTTACTCTGGTACCTGGACGACCTCCGCCTGGCGGAACCACCCATGCAAAAGGCACGAACGGGACATGGCTGCCCCTCCATCTCCTCTGGGAAGCGGCTATACGGTCTCCGGGAATAAGGCCCTAATCTGCGAGACCAGGTTAAACTTCTACGTTTCCACTTGTCTCTGGAACAACACTGCCTCGGCCCCCAAAGAAAACGGGCAGTTTGCTCAATTCCTGTCCCTACTACCCAGAGACAAATTCCTGAGTTCCTCGGGGCAGCTGGTTTCTGTAGAATCTGGATCCCCAATTTCTCTGCTATGGGGCAAAACCTCTCTTTGAGGCTACAAAGGAGGGAGAAGGTGAACCTCTACACTGGGGGCCAGACCAACAAAGGGCTTTTCAAAGATATCAAACGGGCGCTCACCAACGCCCCGGGACTAGAACTCGCGACATCACTAAGCCCAGTTTCCTATGCGTACACGAACGGGCAGGTGTTGCAGGGGCCCTGACGCAGCTGTTAGGGCACCGGCATCACCTGGGAGCTCACCTCTCTAAACAGCTTGACGCAGCTGCTCAGGGTCGGCCACCCTACTTGCTACTGCTGTCCTCCTGTCTGAGGCTGATAAACTGACGCTGGGACAGGAAGTCCCGGTCCCGGTCCCCCATTCCGTCCTGGCCTTGTTGGAATACAAAGGACAATATTGGCTTACTAACGCCCACATGGCCAAATATCAGGGGGTGCTAGGTGGAAATCCACGCATCCGCTTAGAAGTTGTCGGGACTCCGACCCCGGCCGCCCCGCTACCCACAGGGGCCAGACCACCGGCTCATGACTGCATTGAGGTCACGGACGAAGTGTTGTCCGGCAGAACAGATGGAACCGACCAGCCCCTCAGAGGCCTGGACGGAGACTATCATCCGGATGGCAGCAGCCACGTTAGCAGGGATAAACGCCTCGTGGGCTACTCGGGGGTAACCTCACAGACCAGCATCGAGGCAAAGCCCCTGCCCCCTGGAACCTCAGCCCAGAAGACAGAACTCACAGCCTTCACCCGCACTGTCCAGCTGGTGGCGGGGATATACGCCACCATCTACACAGACTCCACATGTGCCTTCACCACGTCCATGGGCATGGGGCCCGTACCAAGAAAAGGGCTTAATCAATTCTGGGGGCAAAGATAGAAAATATGGAAGAGCAATGCTGGAACTCTTCAGTGCTGTATGGGCCGCCAAAAGGATAGCAGTTATGCATCACAAAGGGGTTGCAACCGTGAGGCGGATCTTGCAGCCACGTCGGTAGCCACCAAGGAGGTGAGAGGACACATGGCTCTGGCTGCCCCTCTCTTCCCCAGCCCCTTGGCTGAACGGGATCCCAAATATTCACCCCAGGAGGAAGCCTGGTTGAAGACTGAAGAGGAAAGTTTTCTCCCAGACCAATGGTGGAAGTTCAAGGACGGACGGAGAGCTGGCCCTGGGTCCCTGGCCCTGGACCCGTCTGGGGCAAACGGCCATGGGGACTACTCCGGGCCGATACTTCTTCCTCCCCCGGCTCTCCAGCATCACTCGGACAATCTGCAAAAGATGTGAAGTCTGTGCCCGCAACAACCCCAAGCAAGGGCCTCGTAACACCCCCGGAATCCACCATGTTGGCTCTACTCTCTTCGAGGACTGAGGGTCGATTTTACTGACAGGCCTCGATCACGGGACTACAGACATCTCCTGGATTCTGTCTGCGCACATCCTGGCCGGGTAGAAGCCTTCCCTGCCCGCACACAAAAGGCTCAGGGAACTGATCCCCGGGTTTGGCCTCCCACTGTCCATCAGCTCAGACCAGGGCCCAGCCTTCGTGGCTGCTGTAGTCCAGCTCCTTG
>PVKE010021295.1:0-26674 GCA_004027555.1 Craseonycteris thonglongyai | reverse complement strand
ACAATGGAAGAAAAAAAGGATGTTCTGCACACTCTTCTGCTTTTGTGGGTCCATTTGACAAGTACTCTGCAGAGAAAGACGGAGTCTTTTTCTTAGAGTTTTTTCCATTGGTAGCCATGGTATAATGGCCATCAGCCTTGGGTCAAACAAAGCAAGGATATAGTGGAGGAACTATAAAAATCTAAGAAACCACCATTGTACATGTTGTTCCTTAAGTTTTAGCTGCCCTCCCTGAGTCACCTGCTTTTTTCCCCCAGAGTTTTCGGGTAGTTGCCTTTTGTGTTTTGTTCAGAGATTTTTGGTTTTTTTTTCTGTTTTTTTAATTGGTGAGGAGAGAGGCTATAGTTGCTTCCTTAATCTTGACCATTATCAGAAGTCCAAAATAGTGTTTTTAAAGTTAAATATTATTTCACTTACCAATAATAAAATACACATTATAGAAAATCTGGGAAATACAATATTACAATAATGAAAAACACTACCCATATTCTCACAACTCATAATTAAGTACAATTAGTATTTTTATGTGTCCCTGGTCTGTTCACTTTCTAATGTACAGGTAGCTATTTTTTAGAGGTGATCATATTATGAAATTTTACATCTTGCTTTTTACTTATTACACAGGAAGATTCTTAGTGTTATTAAAATTATAGTTACAATGAGTTCATACTGAATGTGTAATGATAATTTCTTGAATAAATCCATGAGGACTTTTTCAGTCACTCCCCTGTTGTTGGATACTTTTTCTAACATTTGCTACCATAACATTGTTGTGATTAAAATCTTTGTGTATAAACATTTACCTAAATTTAGATGATTCTTTAGGCTATCTTTCCAAATGCATAATTGCTAAGCCAAAGGCTAGAAATGTTCATAAGGGATTAGTTGCATGATTCTAAATTGTATAATACCATTGTCTTACCAACATACTATGCCACTGGCAATGTGGAAAGTGCCCAGTTTCTGGCAATGGAGGTTATTTCTCACATCTTTTAAGTATTAGGAATCCTTATCCTAATAGGGCTCAGTCTTCCTGAGCCCGAGGACTTAATCAGGACTCTACTCACTACCTAGAACTCACATTCTGAGCACTGTCTGGCTGCATCTTACAAGCTGATTACGTGTTGACCTAGTGCCATAATGACTTGGGGAAGAGTTGGACTGTTTGAGCTTGTCACTTGACAAGCACAACCAAGACCATATTCCTTCCCTGTATAAAACCTCTTTTGCCTGCCACTGCCTATGGGAAATAGGGCAAGTTTCTTAGTCTTGCTCTGAAGGTCCTTCATCATCAACCTTTTCCATTTGGGATGTTATTTTCTTACCCCTCTTGCCTCAGTTTCTGCTGTAATCATACTAAACTGATTATGCCATGCTATTTTCTTGCATATCTGTTTTTTAAAAGACTTATTTTTATGATTTTTGATGGAGAAGTCAGAGAGAAGAGGAAGGTCCCAGAGCAGTCTCCGTAGTTGTACATCATTGGTTTTCTACAGTTTTATTCCACAGGTGGGTACAGGGGGCTGGGCAGGTCAGGAACCAGGCCAGGGGCCTACCGCGTGAAGCTTGCCCTGCTGAGAACCAAACTTGGGGCACACTCCAGTTCAGCATGTGGGTCTACATGGACCGTGGCTGGGATTTGATCCTTGAACCTCAGGGCTGTAAGACGAGTGCTCAACCCGCTGAGCCATCTCGGCATCCCTGCCTTCATATCTTTACTGGTGCCCTTCCTACCCACATCTTCCCTTCTCCTTTCTTTCCTTACCCCTGCCACATAATTCTCATTCTGAGCAAACAGAAACAGCACATGCCAGAAACAGCACATGCTTGCAAGTTCCTGTGTGTTCTATGACTTAGTTGAAGTGTCACTTCTTCCTTCAGAGTGCCCTTTCCTAAAGATTCCTCTGTACGACTCCCCTTACCACCGTAGTGAAGAGGGTACTAAAAAAAAAGTGTAGACATGCTTTAAGAAAGAAAAAAATTGTATTAAAGTTGTAATACTCAATATATACCAATAACAAAAGATGAATACAAGTCACATTTGACATCTGCAGTTACAAGTGGTGCTCAGTTTTACCATCAGTGTTCAGACACTTCTGATTACAGCGAACTATTGCTTAGGCAATGTTGACCAAAGTATCCACTTATATCACTCACATGATATTTCAATTTCCTGTGCACCTCAAACTTATCATGAATGTGTGCGATTGTTAGCTGTGTTGGAGGTTCTATTGCATACTAAGGCCTCCTCGAGTGACAACTGTGTTTCTTCCATTTTTTTTTGACTGTCCTACCTGTCACACGGTAATGGTAAATTCATTTAATTAACACTGTCTTTTGAATGAAGTCGTACTACATACTGTTACCATAATTCAATTCAACTTCAAAAGGTAATGCATAGATAAACATCTCTTAAAATGTGTATACATTTTTTTGGCACCATCTATATTTGATTTAGCTATATTCAAATTGTTTGCCTATAGACCTGTCTTCACCACGAACCTTGCAAACTAGAAATGTTTTATGTCTTTAGAGCCCAACATAATACCTGGCACATGTGAAGACTGTAGGGAACATGAGTGAGTTGAATTAATGCATATGTGAATGAATGAATAAATACCTGTGAAAAGTCCTTGTGTCGGTTCATTTTTGATGTGCTGGTGCCTTTGAGCAACAGCTTATTTATTTATGTTTTGGTTTCTTTGTTTCCCAAGTGCAAGTATTTGTTACTGGTGATGGTGGTCAGTGACTGAAGGGCAGTTCTCTTAGCACTGCTACATTATGAGCCATCGTTCTGGATATAGATTCATGTGACTGCAGCAGTTCTTCCAGGCTCTGGAATATGACAGCAGAACATAAATCTCAGTGTATTTTATGTTAACTGATGTGTGCCATGGAGTAAGTGCCTTTTTTTTTTTAATCTTTCTCTTTTTTCTTCATTTTTTTCTCTACCCTTTCAAGTTCTACATTTTGTGACTATAAAAACTTCAATAGTATGATTGAAACAAATTTACAATTGGCTGGTTAAAGAATTCTGAGAACCACTTGTCTTCAGTATTGTAAAGTAAAAACAGATTAAAATGATAAAATACATAAGTGGTTACTTGGGTAGAAGGGCATTTGAGGCACTAAAATTGTTCATTTATAAAAACACTGCCTAGGTTTTCTTCTGCTTATCTCTCCCTCTAATTTACTAGGACATGCTCAAATGCAACTTAAAAAAGATTTTAATAATTTCCAAATAGGTAGTATGCAGTTTAAGGTAAACAGGCCATGGCATAAAATGTAGGCAAACAGGTAAAGTAGAATATAAAGCAGAAATAAACTGATAGAAAATCTCACCTGAATATCCAGCTGCATGTATTTTCTTTGCATCTTAACCCATTAATATGGGTTATGTCAATTGCCATGGTCACTGTCACATTTTTGGGGGGCATGGTTTTTCATTTTTTTCTATTAATAATCATCTTTCCACATCTTTTGAGAAGTGATATCATGGGCCAACATTCACCATTTTGTTCTACCATTTCCTAAAATATTTGTGCTGGCTTCAGTTGTGCATATAGCCTTTAGATGGTCCTGAAGATTTTAGAAGGTGACACCAGCTCATGCTATCTTTGGACTTCGAGATGAGTTGAGGTTTAGAATCTGTCAGCTGCTTTGGCCTGTATTATTCATTCATTCAAAAAAATTACTGAAAAAATTCAAAAAAAGCACTAAAAAATTAGTGCTTATGATGTGCCAGGTACGGAACTGGTATGGAGGTTATGTGATGACAAGATAGTGCCTGCTGTTAGGGAGCTCACATGGGAAGCAGCCCAGTGATGACGTGACCAAGCCAACAAGCATTTGCAGATCACACTGTAATGTAAAATGTGTCAGGATAAATGTGCATGAAAGGTTCTTCGAGTCCATCTGTGGGAAGCTTGGTGGATCAGGAATAATTTCTTGGAGACAGTGAGAACTTAAGCTGTTGAGGTTATTGCATTGTGACTTGGGATGTAAAAAAGGCCTGTGCTTTTGGAAATGAGTATTCAGCTTTTAGCTCTAGGTTTCCAAGTATGTCCTTTCTACTCTGTACCTTTGCACTCTGACAATCTGTCTTTTCTCTTTCTGGCATTGCATCTTTCACACCATGGAGCATCCAAAGAACTCCTCTTGGAATCTCTGATGAAATGCATAAAGCATATTTATTCAGGGCACTCCGCTTTATCCCCTTCCTCTTTGTATCCTTAGGATGAGTGGAAACAGCATTGCCATCGATGTTTGCCAAGAGCAGTTGCCAGGAGTATTGTAGGAGGCAGGTTGTTACAGTGAGGTTGTGTGTGGTCCATCTAACTCTTTGGCTATTGACAAGTTGTAGTTTAGGGGCAAAGGGGGAACTTTTGTCAGCGGTTTTGAATAGAGGAAAAGTGTTGTCTCTATAGAGGTGATAATTGAAAGCCTGCAGTGTTCCCTGTTGGAGTTGGTCCTAGTAGCTGTGTGTGTATGTTCTCTTCTTCACTGGGTGAATGACAAGCAGCACTCCAGAGAAGTGGGTGAGTCTCTCGGATCCGGCCCTTTGGTTATAGCTGAGTAACTGTAAGTGACCTGTTGGCTACGCATTCTCCCCTTGGCCGACACACATACAATATGTGGATCAAATCTAAAAGGCTCTTAAGTGTGATTTTTTTTTGAGGGGATACATTTAAACAATTATAATCTGTTTATTGTTTGGTATAATCAGTGGTAGTATAGAATTTAGATCTAGATTGTTTGGGGTTAAATTCTGGCTCTATTTATTCTTGTTAAGTCACTTAACCTATCTGTGTCTTAGTTTCCTCCTGCGTAATATGGGAATAGTAACATTGAATTCTTACAGAAAGTGATGAAGTGAATATATATATATTATCTAAACAGTACCTGGTATGGACAAGTATTCAAGTGCTATTAGAAATCATTAAAAATTAAGAACACTGGATTATATGATATCAAAGAAAATGATAGAAGTAGGAATGATTAGGGCTTTTTAAAAAATAAAGATCTGCGTAGCCATGGGGGAGTTGCTTTGTGGGGGACAATTTATATGTAAATTGAAGAAAAAAACCTGATTTTTATACCAATTTCTCTGTCCACTGCTGTCATATCCAAGGGAGCATTTTGTCTTCTTTGAAATGCCTCTTTCCTTTGTCAATTAGTAATCATATAAGTTAATTTAAATCACCCCTGCAGTTTTGAAGTCCAGCTATAGCTGTGGCAGCTGTTTTGGAAGTCTCATAAATGGGTTTTATAAATAAAGTCTGTGTAGCAGAGTCTTTCCTTCCTGTTATTTGTATGCTTACTGTTGTATTCCTTTGGAGTACCTTGTTTTTCTGCTTGAACTTACTTTGGTGAATTGAGTTTCTTCCTTTGTTTATCACACTGTATTGTGATGCTCTTTGTCCCGTTTTGTCCTGTTTCACTTCTTACCACTTAGAGGAAACATTTTCTCTCAGTAATAAAATGAAAGGCTTGAAGTGAATGTAATTCATTTTCAACATCATCTTCTTCTTGTGTTCGCCTACGAGCAGTGAGTGTATCTTAGGTTCAAGGACAGTTCTTGTGCTGCATGCAGTGTGCAGCTTTAAAAGCAGTGTATAAAGGGCAATTTTCATTTGGTGAAATTTGACTGCAGTTCTCATTTCTACAAAAGTTCTTTTTAAAGTCACCAGGGTTAGTTCTTATGTGGGTTCTGGATATATGATAAAGCTTTGAAGATCAGCCTAGTATCATCATATGTGTTGTCCACACTAAAAGGAACTTTTTATTATGTCTTATTTTAGTCCCTATTCAGGGAAGACCAGGAAATTTGCCCTTTGGTTGGCTTAAACATACCTCAGGTCAAAGTTAGTAAGCCTTCCCGGAAATATCCTTCCCAGGACACATATGAAAAATCTTAACTTAAAAGATAAAGGGATGTATCAGCTATTATGAAAGTTTCGACAAGGGGTTACTGTGTAAGTGCAATACAGTCTCATTCTTTATGTATTTATGAAACTCATACTTCATTTGTAAACACATTTTTTCAATGTTTTCAAATAGTTTTCCCCTACATATAAATACAATATTTTGTGGCGTAGATTCTTTTGGCATGGTTTTTTTCTGTTAAGTCCCCTTAATTTTACACCTCTTTTATTGATTTGGCAGCTTGGAACACACTCAGCTTGTTTTGAATGACCCTTGGTGCCTCTACTTTTTTCTTCCTTTCCTTCCTGAGACTCTGTGGATAGATATTGTTGAGTTGTAAGATATGGGTTGTTAAACTGGAAGGTGCTTTGTTTTGCTGTTCTATTTACCTTCACACACTTTTAAGTGCCTATGATGTATCATATTGAAGATATCAAAATACATAGATGGGTCCTTCCTTTTGAGGTTCAAAACAGTGGTGGAGATACTGGTAAAGGTATAATTTCTGTACATTGGGGAACGTTAACGATAGAAGCGTGCATGGAGAGTGTGGTAAGAACTCAGGGAAAGGGCACAGAGGTAGGCAGGCTGGCCAGCTAAGGAAGGCTCCTTGGATGAGCTACCGGTAAGTTTGAAAGGAAAGTAGGATTTAAATAGAAGGGGAGTGAACACGAGCCTAAGATGCACGGCAGTGCTCTAGCCAAAGGAAACAATTTTACATGGTGGTGTAAAACATCAGAGTGTACGTGGTCACTGCAGGATAGAGTCAGAACTGCTGTAACATGACAGAGGCATTCCTAAAAGTCACTACTGCAAAACTGCCCAAGGGAAAACCACAGGGCTTCCAAGGCAAAGGCAGGGGGTTGGGGCAGAGCGCTCAAAGACTTCAGAAGTGACATGTAAGAAAAAAACAAAAGAAAAGATAGGAACCTAATAAACATGATAATGAAGTTTTACACGTGTTAAAACGTTAAGAAATATATAAATACTGCACCATAACATCGCACACTGCCTTGAAAAAGACTGGACTTCCATCTGTGAAAGTTGGCATCCACAGAAGGGTTGTAGCTTGTGAATTATTGTGAAGTGGTGGCTGGAGGGTTTCTGAAACTGGAGTGAAATTGTAACTCCAGATGTGAATGGGTATAGCTCATAATACAGTAGCTGGGGGAGCTGAAGTGTGTGTGTGTGTGTACATGTTTGTTTTTTTTTGTGTGTGTGTGTGTGAAGCGTGGTATAGCTGAGTGCTGTTTTTATTGTTTACGTAGGCTTTCCCCAAGACAAATTTGTGCATAAGCAAATGCAAAATTCGGTTATGCTTAAATTGTTTCCTAATATAATCAATCATGTTGAAACAAATTCGTGTTTTCAAAACAAGTGCTGTAGCAGAATTAATGGTTATAACAAGGTATGTCTGGAGTGGCAGAAAATGTAGGGTGGGTTCCAGCATGTGACTTCCAGCTCCATCTCCATCCTTTTACTGCTGTCATTTATTAATAATAAGGTTATCATGATTACCTTACATCTCTAGCAAGTCCATTTGATCTTTCATGACCTTCCTGGTTTTCCTGTCAATTCTGTTCTTGTCAGGGTTCTCCTTGCAGCCCGGTAGGAATTTGCACCGTGTTTGTAATGCCTGTTCCTGATCCTTCTTGCTCCTGAGAGTTGCTGGCTCTGTTGTCCGTGGCCTGGGCTTTTCCTCTGCCTTCCATCATTTCCGGTCAGGCCTTTTCTGTGTTAATGCTGGGGCTGCTGGGAATTCAGTCCTGTGCTACAACTGCCTTCCCTTGGGTGCCTGCCTTGCTGTGGTTTGCTTTCTATGCATATTGGTCACTCTTAGACCCAGTTTGTTGCTGCTGATTGTATGATGAGATGCCATGTTTTTTTACCCTCAGGTGCTCACTGTTTGAATCTGTGTTTAGCAATGACAATGTACCTGAGAATTAGTTCTTTTCCAAACTTTTCAGCCCGCGGGCCGCATTAACTATCAAACAGCAGTTTGGGGGCTGACTACACACTTGAGGTCCAAATAAAAAAGAATCAAAACATAGATGTTGTTTTTAATTATTTATTTAATATTATTTTATTCAGATAAAATGGTCTCCACGGGCTGGATGAGAGGACCTCGGCCCATGGGCCGTAGTTTGGAGTCCCCTGTTTTAGATTGTTTATCTACAGAGAAAAAGTAAGACTTAGGTATCTCTCAGATGATGATCATTTAAAAAGCAGCTGCTAACATTTCCTGAGTGTGTCGTGTCAGGTACAATGTTGCAGTTTACCTGGATTATCTCATTGTTATCCTCACCAGTGGTTCTAGGAAGCAGGTAATAGTGTTATCTTTATTTTACACATAAAGCAACTGAGAATCAGCAAGTTAAGTGACTTCCCCAGGATCACGCAGCTACTTGTCAAGATTGATTCATAAGAACCTGGATAGTTTGATGCAGAGCTCTCACTTTTAACCTTCGCTGCAGAATTGAAATAGTTCCTGGCAGACACTGGTATAGGGACCTTGAGCTTGTGGAAAAAGGCATACCTCAGTGTGAAGGACCATGCTCCTTGGATTGTTTTTAAATATTTATTTATTTTTAATTGTTTTTTGTCAGAGAGAGAGAGAGAGAGAGAGAGAGAGAGAGAGAGAGAGAGAGAGAGAGAGAGAGAGAGAGAGAGAGAGAGATACAGAGATACAGAGACAGAGAGAGAACTGAACTGGGGGAGCTCCCAGTTCAGCACATGGTTCCGCATGGGCCGGGGCCAGGATTCGATCCTCGGTCCCCGGCGCTGCAAAGTGAGCGCTTAACCCACTGAGCCATCCAGGCTTCCCCATTGGATTGTTTTTAGATCAGATCTAATAGCAACTAAGTCTCTGCCCTTAGCTACATACATGTATCATTCATCACATCATATGTTGGATATTCGTTCAGAATATATCAGTCGTACTTGAGTATCCTCTCACATTTGTGTTAGTTTTTGTTGCTGTTAGCTAAGCTTGGCTGGTAAGTGGTAGAGTAGATAGGGAGAGGAGAAACAGACCCCCGCCTGCCCTGTTGCTGGGTCTCAAGCACTTCCACGTACTGGAATGTAAAGTCCTAGTGCGCATGCTGGGGTGGGGGCATGTGTGCAGTACATCTATGAGAAATGCGCTCAGATATGAAACCTGAAAGTTTGTGGTTATAAATAAGTCAGTTACAGTGATCCCTCGTTTTTCACGGTTAATGGGGACCAGAACCTTCCGCGAAAGCTGAAAAACCGCGAAGTAGGATTTGCCCCTAGGAATTTTCTCATGGGTCGATGTCGCCCCGGAAACCAATCACGCGCCTTTATGAGAGCCCGTGGGATGGACTCTGAGTCACCTCATCTCTTTGTTTCACAGGCAGGGATCCTTCTCTCTCGCGCATCCACATGAAACAACGCTCCTTTCCGCCATGTGGCTGCCGACATGGTTGTATTTTTTCATTTTTATTTTTTGATGAATATTTTGGGAAAACCCGTGAAGCACTGAAGCCGCAAAACATGAAGCGCGAAGTGGCGAGGGAACGCTGTATTTCTTTCTTTGTCTTATCAGCAAAATAACAACAATCAAAACTGAAAATGAGGAAGCTCTAGCACCATCTTCCGGAGAGGTCAGCGCAGTCAGGTTCTACCCCTTCTGTGTGCGCTTTTGCTGGTGGCGCTTGGTGACAGGTATTGCAGCGTGGGTGGGGTGTTTTGGTGTGCTTGATGTTAAGCCACTGTGTCCCCTACCAGATGTCTGGCCTGTGACAATCAGAGATGGATGACATTGGATACCAAGCATAATGGGTAACCTTGACAGTTTACAGTCCTGTTCCATCCGTGTTATCTTATTTATTGCATATCTGTAAGGTAGGCAGGGAAGCTATTCTTCTCATTTAATAGGTGAGGACATGGGTATTCTGAGAGGGTTAATTGACTTGCCCAAGGTCACAACCAGCAAGTGATAATGCCGTGACTTGAAATACAGTCTTTGTGTCCTAATCCAGGATTTCCGTACTCTGTGGTGTTTTCATAATGTAAGAAACTGTCTCATGTGCAGCCAGCAGCTGTTGCTTCAGACAACTGCTTCTGCAGCTTCTTTTCTTTCTTTTGCAGTATTTTGATGCCTCTCATCATTTTCTGTGTGAATGGAAGTCTGGGATCTGAGGACTTGAAATTTTTGTCAGGAAGGTCCTAAACCTATTTTCTCTTGAGTTGGGTGGACAGAAAGTGGCAAGTCCTTTTATAGACTCTGCTTGGAAGTTGTCATCAAATGCTTTTTAGGGGAGAAAGAGAGTGCTCTCTACCCAAAAGGGGGAGAGAATTTTCATGTTAACAGAGCAGAGGACTCGGCTCATGATTAAACTGTGCTGTGCATGGGGCCTAGTTAAAGAGAGACAAAATCTCTTGAACAAAGAAAGCTCTTGTTTCAGCTTCAAGCTTGTGGACTTGAGGGGTTGGTTGGAGTCTGGATAGAGGTTTATTCTGGAGACTCTCTATCCCCAGTAGTTTGTTTGTTGTCTGAGATCAGGATACCTGTCTGTCTTTTCTGAGGAGGCACCCAAATAATTGAGCGGTGAGGGAATGTTGGTTTTTCTTTTCTCTTGAGTCAATACTCTGATTCATTAGGCAGTTAGTATGCCACAGTGGTCAAAGTTGAATTCTGGAATCAGACGTAGCTAGGTTTGAGTCCTAAATTTGGCTTTTTGTAATTATTACCTTATCTCTCTGAGCGTGTTTTCTTTGCTATGAAATGGGTAGTGTAAATGACCATGTGATATTGTGCATGTAAAGAATTTAGCACATATTTGGCACATAGGAAGTTTTGAATCAACTTTAGTTGCTATTGTCATCACCATCCTCAATTGGATTCAATTGGACTATCATACTTTTCATAGACTGGGCTGAAAATCCCAAGGTTATAATGTCTGCTTTTGTTTTATCTCTTCATTTGTGTAGTGTTCTTAGATGCTCCTGGTCATTCTCAGAATGTGAAAGAATTCACAAGATGCAGAAAAGCAAGAAAGCAAGAAAAATTTATTGAGAGCCAGGCAGGGAGGGCACCCATGGCAGAGTCTAGAGAAGACAGTTCCCCTGAACTTCGGGTTAGCTCTTGTATAGGAAAATATAGGTAATTATCTTCAGCAGGGGATGTGGTATACAAATACAGGGCATTTTACTTGTAGATTGAGGTCATTTGATTGACATGCACAGGTTATATCACTGTATTCTTTCTGCTTTTGCCTTACCCAGAATGCATACAGAAAAACTCAGGGGGGTGGAGGGGGGTAAACCTTAATGTTCATTTTATTATAATTGTATTATAGTGAGACCAGAGGCCAGGTCAAGGGCACACTCCAAAAGTCTGGACAGGTGCCTAAAACTGGATAGTTCTGGTCGGGGTCTTATCTACTTTTTCTGGGGGTGTTTCAACAGAAAAATTGATCTCTAGGGGCTGGTTCTGGGTGGTCCTGGGGAGTGAGCACAGGAAGTGCAAGGTACTGATCAAGTCACCACCTGCTATCCCCCTCTGGCCCACTTTTGTTAACTTATTCCCTGTCTCATCAGTATGGATGTAGCTGAAATTTTGGTACCTTTCCAACCCATAACTCTTCATCTTACCAAATTGCTTTGTATATTTGGTTTGCCAGTCAGTTGGTGATGAAGACTTGGATATCAACTAGGCCCTTTTACACTGGTATCTATAGTGTTCTTAAAATTTTGGAGAAAACATAGGTCTTATTCTGGGCTGTGCATATCTGCTCAAGCGAAGTGAAATCTTTTCTCGAGACCCTTCTTGTACTTGGCAGAAGACTCTTGTTTGACTCTTGTTAGATCCTAATTTACAGAAGTCTAGACCAGAGTTTCTTAACCTCCACGCTATTGGCATTCTGGGCGGGATAATCCTTTATTGTGGGTGGCTGTTCTCTATACCTTTAGGATGTTTAGCAGCATCCAGTAATTTGCCAGAAGCATGCCTCCCTACAAGTTGTGACAACTCAGAATGTCTCCAGATTACTCAGATGTCTCCTGGAGGACAAAGTTGCTGCTGGTTGAGAACTCCTGGTGTAGACCTTATCAGGTTTGTTTCCCGCTGTATGCTGCCTCTTTCCAGCTAGTGGCTAACTCTTCTCCTTTATTTCTTTACCATTGTCCTTCATTCTCTCAGCTCACTCTTTTCCCTCTGACAACACCTGCTTGGTTGGATTGAAGAAAGTACAAAGTGCTCTATGTGATTGCTACAGTTCAGAATCAAAACTATTTCAAAACCTACTCAATGATTATAAAAGTCTCAAGGGCCACAACTCTCCCCAGAATGTAGAAGTAGTGTTTTTGTTCCTATTTAGCAAAAGAACTCTATCCTTTTGAAGGAAGGATACAGTTTTGTCAGCACTGTGAGTCAAGTGACCTTTGTCTTCCTTTCTACTCTTTTCTTTTCTCTTGTCTTCTAATGCTCTTTCCATAATTTTACACTTATTCCTTATTTACCCTCTGTAATGCAGAACAGTAGTCCTTACTTTAAAAGGAGTTCCATATGTACTGGATCTCAGTGAATTTTTAGGAGAGCAAGACAATCAATTTTTTTTCTATTTTAATGTAAATTAAAAATTTTTTTCAATTACACTTGATATACAATATTATATTAGTTTCAAGTGTACAGTGCACAACATTATGATTATACATTTATATAACTTTCAAAGTGGTGAATACCTTGGTAAGTCTGGTACCTATCTGACACCACATATGTAGTTATTACAACATCTTTGACTATAGTCCCTATGCTATACTTTACATCCTCATGACATATATATATATTTATAACCTGCAATTTGCACATCTTAATCCCTTCCTCTTTTCCATCCAGTCCCCAGCCCTAGATGTGGTGCATATATACAATCATCAATCAAATTTATTAGAGATTGGAAATAATTCAGAGCAGTCACTGTAATGTTCTTCTTAACATTTGTGTTTCGTTAAGAATAAAATTTTATAACTTAAAGAAATTGGTCCCTTGGGTTGTACTATAATGAAATGAAGAATTTCCAGCAGATAGGTGATACAGTTTTAGTCACGAGTCTTGCTTGCATTTCATAAATCAGGTCTCACGAACATACATTTCAAGAGTTTTTGATAGAGGTTGTTTTACTTTCTTGCCATCTTTGTAGCTTGTTGTAATCACCCCCTATGAAGTATTATCATTTCTTCTAATTACCGGTATACTAATTTTGTTGTTATTGGTGGTATGGTTTTTCCATATTCCTGGTCTGTGAGCAGACAAGGACATTGAACAGAGGGACAGGTTTTGCATTGATGCAAGCTACTGGAAAAATGAAACCAGGGTTAAAAATCATGTATAGATTCTGTGGGAGGTTTTATAGAGGATGGTGGTGTTCTGGTTGTGGGAAAGAGTTAATTTATTTTGAAGATTTAAATAATTTAAGAGGAGAAAAGGCAGCTGGAGAAAATTTTTATACATGGCAGAGATGAGGACATAAAAAGAAGATTGGGGGAAGATTAGAGAGACTGTTGAAAAACATCAGATGTCTTGCATGTAAGAAGAGAGTGGTAAGAATTTATTTATTATCTGTAAAATGAGAATATTGGCTTGTTTCCCTCCGACTCTAATACTCTGTTATTACTAGATGACATTCTTGAAAAGCTGGGAAATTGACAGTGTTTGCAATTTAATACAAAAAATGCAGTAGGAAAACTCTCCTATCTTGCATTTACACTGAATATCCTGTAACAGAGTGAAACAACTGCAGAGTATGAGAGTTGCTTTAGAGGAAGATTTGGGCATATTTCTTTCTTTCTTTTTATGGTTGAGTATATTCTATGTTCATAAACTTAAGACTTGCAGGTATCTGAGTTACATTCAAAAGTGAGTTTATCATTTGAAATATTTCATAGGATTCACTGGGCTTCTTATGTGTTGCTTTCTTCCTGAATGTTATAAACTATTATAAAATAATATAGCTCAATTTAGGGGATCAAAATTGCCTTTTATTACTTTCCGAATTTGGGATACTCTTAAGGCACATGTCAATAGAGGCAGTATAGATGCAGTCAAAATATTACAAATAGAACATAGCATTAAAAACTAATTCTTCAACAGGCCTTTATTAAGTGCCCCCAATATGTGAGTCATTTTGCTATATCCTGTGTCTGTGAAAAATGAAACAAACAATTAAACACACAGAATAGCAACCATTCCCGAATTGCAGGTTGCCTTTCTCAGTTTTCAAAAGCCTGGTGATTAGAATGGAGCCAGTACACAACACTGCAGACCCACAGGCTTGGAATGCACATGGTGTGTGAGGGCCTTTGCCTCAGACATGTCTTCACATGGGCTCAGCTACAGAAGTTACTGAAGACAGAGAAGCAGGGAAATGGACCTCCATGGGAGGAAGTGGCCTAGAATGCTTCTGAGTTTATTGTAGGTTGTTCTAGATAGATTCTCTGAACCCCTTCCCTATTTACCTTTTCCTGTAAGGTTGAGACATCCTCTGTCTGGAGCTGAGGTACTCAACCCTTTTGGCACCAGGAATAAGTTTCATGGAAGACAGTTTTTCGATAGTTATGGGATGATTCAAGCACGTTACATTTACTGTGCACTTCATGTCTATTATTATTACGTTGTAATAGATAATGAAATAGTTCTACAACTTACCATAATGTAGAATCAGTGGGAGCCCAGAGCTTGTTCTCATGCAACTAGACAGTCCCATCTAGATCCCTCTGTAATCCCTACATCCTTCACATGCGCAGTTCACACTAGGATTTATAGTCCTACGAGAATTTAATGCTGCTGCTGATCTGACAGGAGGTGAAGCTCAGGAGGAGGTCATGTGAGTGATGGGGAGCAGCTGTAAATACAGATGAAGCTTCACCTGCCGCTCACTTCCTGCTCTGTGGACTGGTTCCTAACAAGCCACGAACCACTACTGGTCTGGGGCCTGCGGTTTGGGGCCCTTGATCTAGAGGTAGTTCAGTTCTTGAATCCTTTCTGTAGTTTGGGTTTCAACACAAGCAGGTGGAAATTCCAGGGCAGGCTTCACCTACCAGTGACTCATCTGTGTGCTGGGCTGAACTCCGCCCTTCTCAGTCATCTTTAGGGAACCTTTGTGGATCCTAAATGGCCCAAAGTATTAGAGCGAGCCTCAGGATAGAAGAATTAGAGGTAGAGTGTATACGATTGTTTAATGCTGTCCATCCTTATCTTGGTATAGTAGTCCCCCTTATCTGTGGGGGAGAGCATATTCTAAGACCCCCAGTGACCACCTGAAACTGCAGATAGTACCAAACACTATATATACTATGTCTTTTTCCTATACATACATGCCTATGATAAAATTTACTTTGTAAATTAGGCAAAGTAAGAAATGAGCAATAATAAAATAGAACAGTTATAACAACATACTGGAATAGAAGTTACATGAATGTGGCATTGTTAAGTAAAATAAAGGTGACTTTAATATGAGCACTGAGATGCAGCTACAGTGCATCTGATAACCCAGGTGGCTACTAAGTGACTAACAGCATTAACAGCATGGATACGCTGAACAAAAGGGTGATTCAAGTGCCCCAGGGACAGAGATGGGGACAGTTCATCACACTTCTTAGAATGGCACACAATTTAAATTTATGAATTGTTTATTTCTTGAATTTTCCATTTAATATTTTGACTGGTTGACTGTGGATACTGAAACCGTGGGAAGTGAAACCTCAGGTAAGGGGGTGCTACTGTAGTAAAATATCTACCTGCAAACTGATCGAGTTCTACCTTTGGCTTGAAACTTCCTCTTCGACTTTGGGCAAGTCACATTTCTTCTCTGGGACTCTGGTCTCATACCTGTACAATGAGGGAATTGGACTAGATAATGTCTAAAGTTGATCAAAGCAGAAATTGTCTCCAATTGTATATCTTCTGGATATTTCTTTTAAGTTATTATTATTATTGTTATTTTTAAGAATAAGATTGGTTTGGAAGCCATCTTGTAGGACCCTAGTTAACTGAAGTTTGCTTGTAAATTCTTGTCTCTTTGCATAACGAAGGTAGCCATTTTTAGGATGAGAGAGAGCAAACCTCCTCTTAGTAAGATACCCCGGTTAGTCCTACTTCAAAGGCTAAGATGGATTCCTCAGTTTACCTATAGTACCCTAGAAGAAGAGCACCAATGAAAAGGGAGAGAATAATTGATTGATTATTACCGCTGCTTGAACAGATGCAGAAATAGGCCCTCAGAGTTCCTGGCTGCCACTTCTTACTACAGGTACCCACTGCATAACACGGCTGTTAGGCTCCTAAAAAATTCTGTATGAGAATCCATGCTATACAAAAGGAAGAACTATCACAAAAAACAGGGTTAGTTCCAAAAATGAAAAACATATACTTTTATATTTTTATAATTTTTTTTAAGGTTTATTGTTTTGACAGAGAGACAGAGACAGAGTGAGAGAGATAGAGAGACAGAGAGAAGGGTGAGGGCCCAGAGCAGTCTCCGTAGGTATACATCATCAGTTTTTGACATAGCTTCATTCCATACAGGTGGGTGAGGAGCTGCACAGGGAGGGAACCGGGTTGTGGGCCTCCCACATGGGAGGCATGCCCCCCTCAAGCCAGGGGCCAAACCAGGGGCCTCCCAGATGGGGAGTTTGCCCCAGTTCAGCATATGGGTTCCCACAGGCTGGATCTGGAACTTGATCCTCAGACTCCTGAGCTGCAAGGAAAGTGCTTACCCTGCTGAGCCATCCCAGCATCCTCTATATTTTTATAATTAGGAGAAATATCTTTATTAAAGCAATTTTCACCAAAAGTATAACATATTAATATGTATTAAATAATGTTTTTTTGTTATTGCTACTAAGCACCGTTAACTGAGGCTGTTTGCATTTTGACAAGGTATCTTCATCCTCTGAACTTTCTTCAGCATTATCTTGACTTCTATCCTGTACTTTTTACAAAAAATCTGTTATTTTAGATTGCTTGCTGATAGCTGAAAGATCTTCATAAATTTTGCTACATGGTGCTAAGCACTTGTGAAGTTCTCTCTTAAACTGTGTGCTTCTTTTAGTGGAAGAATCTTCATGTAGGAACTACAGCTCCAACTGTTTGGCTAAGTCTAGGCCGTTCTTTACACTTTTTAGAGTAAAGTATTTAACTTCTTCATTTTTACCTGTGCTGCCGTCCCTGAATTATCTTGGCATATTCCAGATGTCATTTCCACCTAACTTGCTTCATCAGTTTCTTCTTCCACCAGTAATTCTTGGGTATCTTCAACAGTCATAGCATCAAAACCTTCCCTTCCTAGAGACTTAGCAGGTTCTGTTATTGCTTCCATTGTGCTTTCTGCTGGCTTGATTAGATTTTCACTTTGAATTGACTCCGGCCATATATTTTTCCAACAAGCACATGATGTTGTTGGTTTTATTTCTTTCATGCATAAATTCATGAGATGAACACAGTCCAAAATTATAAAAGTTTCCATGCCTCCATGACTTTTATAGATATTGTTATTTGTGTTATTCGGGGATTTCCATAATTTTGAATGAGATACTTCATGCTTTTAAAAGCTTTTGTTGGGGATGTCAGGATGGCTCAGTGGGTTAAGTGCTCTCTTTGGGGCCACAAGGTGCAGGGATCGAGTGCTGGTCCTGGCCCTAGCCCAAGAGGACATACATGCTGACCTGGGGTGAGCTTCCCATGCAGGAGGCCCCGGCTCAGTTCCTGCCCTTCGCAGCCCCACATCCACCTGTGTGGAATGGAACTATGTCAAAAACTGATAATGTGAAACTATGGAGACTGCTCTGGGCCCTCCCTCTTCTCTCTTTCTCTTTCTCTGTAATACAACAACAACAACAAAACAAACAAACAAAAAAACCAGTCTGGATGAGATAATCAGAGCAGTTGCAATCCATGAAATAAATCTAAACCATGTTAGAGTGAAACCATGTTCTAGGATGCCATGTTGTACGAGGGTTTTCCCAATTCTCAACCATGTTAGAGCTTAAACCATGGTATATAAGTACTGTGTTATACAGGGTTTGCCTGTATCTTGTTTTTTTTTGTTTTTTGTTTTGTTGTTTGTTTGTTTTTGTCACAACTATAGAGAAAATGCAATCAGACTAAGAGGTATACTACCAAGATAGAGATACAATGGGTAACCTTCAACAGTATTATTTCTGTATGGAAATAAAAGGGTAAAAAATGGGGAATGGTGTCTTATTTCAGAAAATGCAAGACTGATTTGAAATTAAAACACCATGATATCCAGAAAAACGAGTATGTATAAATGGCACATCCTGACTGAATTCATCATGAGCCACAGTGCTTGATTCACACCTACTTCCTTTACAGAAAAAATAAAAGGTAAACACACTTTGCTTTTACCTTCAAAGAAGCAAGCAAAATCGAAAGAAAGGGTTGGAATACTTTCTTGCATTATATTTGAGCTGTCAGGGATGTAAATTATAATTGCAGAACTTCTTTTATTGTGGCAGTATTATCAGCAGGAAGAATATAGCAGCGTTTTCAGATCCCAGGTGGAACGTGTCTGACTGGCAAGAACAAAATCATGAAGGGAGTTTAAGTGTTGCCCCACCTAATTTGTCATTTTTTTGAGTTACATCTAATTTTTTAACTTCTTTCAGTGAAGTTTTTCCTCTTCCCTTTTATTTGGAAATAAATGCAATGCCATTATTTTTAGGGAGAAAATTGGAGAGTTATTGTCTTTAGAATCATGAATGATTTATTTACATTAGGTATTAGAGTTTTCAGAATAGTGACTTGAAATGTTTTAAAATTTTAGATTTGTAATGTGAGGATTTCCTTTTGAACTAAACACTCTTTAAAAACTTACAATTATAGGACTCACAGGAACCAATTAAAATTAGGTCATTTACAGTTATTCTCTCTTCATGGCTGTGTAAACTTTATATGTTGTGATTTTTGATTGCTTTTCTTTTTACTTGCAATCAGAATTACATACTTATTAGTATTTAAAAATGGTAGCTCTCCCTGACTTAATGTAGTTGAAACCATTCCTGAGAGACACATCTCTTATTTCCTGATTAAACTCAGTTTTACTTTGACCTTCTTCAGACTACTAAATTTTAAGTAGGAAGTTTAAACAGGAATGTCGCGTATGGTAGTCTCACGTAATACTTCTTCAATATTCTTTTCTGGAAACATTTGGAACATGAATAATGGTATGGGAAGTAGGACCTATGAGTATAAGTTAACAGGAATTTAAAGTTATTTCACATGTAGATAAATAAATGGTGACTTAAATACAAATTTTAGTTTCATGAGGAACAGTTGGAAAGACAGTAAATGTCAAAGATCATATATAATAGTAGGAGAAAATTGTGCTAGGAATAAAGATGAAGAGTTGTAAGAATGGCCCAGACAGACCACAAGTTCTGTTCTGTAGTGCGTTAGAAAAAGGATAAGTAGTTAACTATCTATGGCATACCATGGTTTGGGGCCCAGGACAAAATTATTTCCGAAATCTATCACAATTTCTTTTCACTTATCAGTGAAGTGGTAAAATGCTCCCATATTTTAAATATTTGTATCACTTTGTATCAATTATTCTGAAAAGGTGTGAATGATGATCAGGTTTTCTTGGAAGCTAATCTGAGGTAAATACAACTTGTTATAAAAAATTCTGGGAGTTAGAAATTTTGCTGGATGCTCTACTGAGCATGTTGGAGGTATTCTGGCAAGAGGCAGACCAGAATAAGCTCTTTATTACTAGAAGGAGTCACTAATGTCATGAGAAATGAACATATTTGACTAAGGAGTCATAATTCGATGTACAAGAGTTCTGGGCAAAAAGAACTCATTGGTTTAAAAAATACCATTGGAAAGTGTGGGTTTTCTCTTTCTTTCTTTCTTCCTCTCTTTCTTTCTATTTTTATTTATTTTTTTGTAATTAGACTTCCAGTGCTGATAATATGGCCCATATTAGTGGCTCAAATTAAAATATTGCAAGAGCAATGTGTTAGACACAATTTTCATATATTTTTGTTAAATACATTGAAGGTATTTCTTGAGTCAGTGGCATATTTCTTTGTTTCTTTATTTCTTAGAATATTTTATGATGCATTCTTTTACTCAATAAGCACCTCTTTTCTTCCCCTATGCTTTTGTCTGGGATTGAAATAAAATAAAAAATTTAGTGCGATGCAGTGCTGTCAGGCCCGTAATGAAATCGTTTTATTTATGTGTTCTGAGGGCTTTCAGAGCAGTCTGAGCTGCTAACTGTGGTGTTAAACATTGTTTGACACTCCCCTCCCTTAAATCCTTTGAAAAGAAGTGATTTTTTTTTTAATGCTCCTGCAGAAGAGCCCTTAGAGGATAGTGAAGGAGGTGTGTGGTTTTCTCATACATAGGACTATCTTATTACCGTGTAACTTGTGCAGTAGTTGTTAGAGGAAGCGGTAGCTGTGAGGTAAAGTAATATTGTGGTGTTTCCTATACAGAGAGAGAGGTCCCAGAGCTCTACAGCTTACGAAGCTTATGGGAAACCATGATCATGCTTATAGAGTTCAGGGATGTAAATGTATGACCGATGTATTATGATGTAAATGAAATCATAGTAAGAGAATACGACCTGGATTATATCTCTTAGTTTGTATATCTATCACAAATTATTTTGATTTAAGTGACTGGCCAACTGTAGATGAAGTTTTACTTTTTCTTACATGGGGCTTCATGACCAAAGATATCTGAACGGCCTTTTTCTGTGGAGAATAGTTGTCCTGTTATTATGTAATCATAGCTTTATGTTTGTAGCAAGATGCTAACTGTGTGGAAATGGACCAGAGTACCTCACATTTAGCAGGAGGAATATCTATACTATGGTGACCAGATTTTAACATTGGTAAAGCAGGACACCATTGACCGGCAGGGAGTGGGTTCTTGATTAAAAATTTGGTCTATCTCCCGCCATTCCCTAGCTTGTCGTGCATTCTTTCCAAAAATTGGGACTTTTTAAAAATGCCGCTGGATGCAGGACAAATTGTTAAAAATCGAGACTGTCCTGCCAAAAGCGGGATGCCTGGTCACCCTAATCTATACTGAAAGAGCAAGGCCTAACAATTAGTGTTAAGGGCCAGGAAATTGTATGGAAATGCGCTATTCAAATTAGCAAGACCTGCAGCCTGGGCCTCACCTGGGAGCTTGTTAGAAATACAGAATCTGAGGCACCACCCTGGACCTGCTGATTCAATAATCACTTTTTTAATTTTAGCAAGCCTGAGGTTGTTGGACTGTGCTATACAGACTGAATGGCCCGTCTCCTGTAAAATTCATAGGCTGAAACCATCCCAATGGGATGGTATTTGGAGGTGGAGCCTTTGGAAGGTGATTAGGTCGTGAGGATAGAGCCTTCATGATTTGGTATTAACGCCTTTATAAAAGAGACCCAGAGTGTTTGCTCACCCCTTCTGCCACATGAGGACACAGAGAGAAGAGGTCCACCCATCTCTGAACCAGGAAGCAGGTCCTCAGCAGATGCAGAATTTGCAGCTGCCTTGATCCTGGACTTTTCAGCCTCCAGAACTGTGAGAAATAACTTTCTGTTGTTTATAAACCATCCAGTTTGTGTTCGTTATAGCAGCCGGAACTCAGCTAAAGCATCTTGAGACTGGGAATCTCCAATAAATCATGGCATTCAGAACCACAAGAGGGTATACGATGGCCGTCTGGAAAGTATCCATCCATGTAACATGAAAAATAGAGGCATATATGGCTGAATTCTTTCCCAACAGCCCTTGTATAAGTTTGGGTTTGTTCATTTTAGTGATAGGAGGGTGAGGTAAGGGAAAAGATAGTTGGTATTTTGAGTGATTGCCACAGTAAAAACTACCACTGTTGCTTGGCATTTGGTTTTATGGAGTGTTGTTGGGATGACCATGTTTATGGTGAGGAGTGAAACTGGCTGTCTGTAGAATCTAGAAGTTGCTAAATGTCCGACTACATCAGAGACTTGGGAGTGGAAGACCCTAGCTGAGTCAGGTCTGGCAAAGTAAATGCTCTTGTCTGAACGTGAGTCAACCTGTTGGGGGTGGAAATCCCATAGGAAAAGGTATTTTATGGACAGGCTGTTTGCTGAGTTTGGTTTGGCTGTGTTCATCTCTCAGGTCAGACCAATAACAATTTTCTGCATGTGTTTTCTCCAGATGTTGGGGACCTGGGACTTTGAGGGCAGGCCTGGAAGTAAAAATCATGAGTTTTTGCTAAGTAGAGATGTGAGAAGCAGTAGGCTGTCCAGTCTCTGCTGGAAATAAAAGAAAACTACCCATCTCGCTGTTGAAAAGTCTCAGTACTTATTTTTTGTTATTAAAAATTTTTAATTTAATTTTAATTAACATTTAATTTTATGTTGATTTTTGTTAATTTTACTTTTAAACATGCACACATGGTAATAATATAAAATGTTAGAAGAGTATAGAGTAAAAATTTAAATCAATCTGTACTGTAAGATAAAAATATTTAGTAGGTTACATCTCTTTACTTGTATAGACACCTTTAAATTTCATGTCCTTTTCCCCACCACTGATGGCCATACTTGTGGTTTGGTATGTAGCCTTTCATATCTTGGGAGGAAGAAAGAATCTTATGGTAGCATTTAAATTTTCAAAAGAGCATATTTTAGTAACAACAAATCTTTGGAATAAAAATTACGTAGGGCTTTTTAAGACTATGTAATAAGGACCAAAAGACAAGATCTTTCTTTGAACTGCTAGCACTGTAGGTGGGAAGTGATGAGATGGGTTGCAGTATATTTTGGTCTATGACAATTATGTCAATGAGATCAGAGGTATATATAAAATATATTGTTAGTGGTTGTATAGCACTTAAGCTGTGGCAGAGCTCATCCTACACTCTTGTGGTTTAGTTTGGCAGACCTAAGATGGGACATAAGCCACAAAGTGCTATGGATCTTAAGACGTAATGTAGTCATGTGTTACAGTAAAGGGTAGAAAGAGGGAAAATCAACATTTATGGAACTAAGCAACTTGCCTTTTTTCATGCTCATGTTCATGGACTACACTCTGTGCTATACAGAGCCCTCCAAAGTAGTGACCTCTGGCTCTTTTCAATATACAGGGGTGGTATATGATCAAATCTTCTGTTCATTGGTATTTTGTTGGGTCCCCATTGTCAAACTTGTTGACATTGTGTCTAGTGAGGAATTACTGATCTTTCAGTTGACTGGATGGTGAGTATTGGCCGAGAGGTCAACATAGAGCAGAGAGGAGACTGTGGATAGATTCTAGCCATATGTGGGAGGATGACACTTAGACCATTGGTGACCAAATAGCTGATGACATCACAGAGTCCTCACTGCTGTGATGCCATGAGTAGAACATGACAGCAGGAGCTCCTGCATGATCAGGAGGACTGTGGTCCAAGTCAAGCTTGTCCATCCCATGGCTCGTGAGCCGCTTGTGGCCCAGTATGGCTTTGAATGCAGTGCAACACAAATTTGTAAACTTTCTTAAAACATGAGATATATGTGTATACACACACACACACACACACACACACTTTTTTTAAATTTAAGCTCATCAGCTATTGTAATTGTTAGTGCATTTTAAGTGTGGCATAAGAAAATTCTTCCAGTGTGGCCCAGGGAAGCCAAAACGTTGGATACCCTGCTCTAAGTTAATATTTCAAATTGGAAATTACCATCAGAGTATAACCATCCTTGGTAAAATAATACTTTGATGAAATACGTTAATCTTGTTTGGGATTTATTACCTGTGTTAGAATGAGAATATGTGCAATAATATAAAACAAATGGGAATATTCATTTTTTGTGTTTTATTACCTATGTTAGGATGAGAATATGTGCGATAATATAAAAACAAATGGGACCATTCATCTTTTGGTTTCTTCCATAGCTTTACCCATTCAGAATCATAATTATGCTTTCTGGCATCTACCTACATTAGAAAAGGGCTTAATATGAATAATCCCTTGTAGAAAAATGGCTACTTGTAACTATTTTTTAAAAATGTGAAAGCATGTAAGTCTTCTTCAAGGGGTAGTTTGGTTGGTATACAAATGTTCATTCATTTGAGATATTTTCTCCTTCCAAGTTTCTTGTTATTTTAGCTTCATTTGATCCGGTAATCTGTGCTCTGTGCATTTATGTATTATTTCTTCTGATTGGAGACTGTACTCCTAGGCTTAAATCAATCTCGACTATACATTTATTACGGGTTTAAGGAGGGGAGCTTGAGTAATCCAGCGAGTTTTCTGTTGCTTTTTTCTTTTCAAAAGCCACTAAAGCATTTCCTGAATTATGACTGATTTTGTTTCTGAACAGTCATAGATAATTGAAAAGTAATCTAATTATTACTTTAAAATGGGTTGTTAAGATTTACCTGAAGATATTTTTCTAGGAGAAAAACATGTCAGCATTACAATTTGATGTTCAGATAGCTAGCACAAGGTTATATTGCACATCAAATACTAAATATATATGTTATTTGTTAAAATTTGTAGATAAATTTTGTGTAAATGCATAGTAGATTGTTTTTTATATCAATACCTCTAATTATTTTTGTGTTCATGTCAAGCCACTGTTTTTGAATCAGTTAAATGTACATTTGTTTTCTAGAGGCAGAGGCTTTTTCACGGGAGAGACAGCTTTTTGTCTTTTGTAAATGAATTCATGCAATGCATTTTAGAAATGGATTTTCTGTGGCAAGACTTCATCCCACACAATGTTGAAACTTTTATTAGTCAGCCCTTATCAAATTTCCAGTTAGCACATTTAGACACTAGCAACACTAGCACGTGAAGAGAATTTAAATAGCCTAGAAAATTTACATGTAGCTATTCCTAGAATCAAAATACATCTTTTAAATTTTTTATTTTGACCTGGTCAGGAAAATTATTTGGTAAAGACTGATAATTGTTAGTAAGACAATGTGGAGTCATGGAAGTATAAGGCACTATTGCCCAGTAAAAAGAGGAACAATTTTCATGTGTATTTTATTTTAAAAATTCCCATTTAAAAAAATTACCTTGATATTAGCTCTTCAATTATATTATTGCCTGAGAAGCCCCATGTAATAATCACTTAGCAAGCCAAGGTGGAGGAAACTTCATTGTAAATACAAAGAGCTGTTCCTATGTGTGTGCTGGCTTGAAAGCAGAACTGAGGGGCATGTGTGTGCATGTGTGCATGTGTGCATGCGTGTGTTTGCCTGCCTGTGTTGTGTGTGTGTGTTGGGCAAGAGGGTCGGGTCTTTGCTCCTGAAGATGCTTTGTAAGTGTCTTTTGTTTTCATGTATTTCACTTTCCTTTTGTCTGCAATCGGTCAGAATCTACTCTGCACCAGTGCCCTAAGTGACAGCACTGGCAGTAATGAGGCTGCACGCTCCACTGTAATTGAACCTTGTCAGCGCTGCCCATTAAGGCCGTGGTGTGTATGCCAGCTCATTAATCCAAAGCCCATTTCTTTTCCCTAGTTGTTTCCCTTTTACATCATGGCACTGTTTCAAGTCCTGAGCCCTCATGGTGCTTGTGGGGGTTTAGGACGGAACGTAATTGAAGTTGTTGCACCCATCTTGAGAAGTGACCCTGTTAATAAAGACATGTTTACATCTGAAAACTAAGATCATTGTGTCGTGATTGTGCATTGTTTGGGCTTCTTGGATAGTCTATTGGCAGTCAGATTTTTTTTTTTTTGGTGGATTTAGATCAAGCATTGCAAACTCTCACAGTTCAATGATGTAAAGATAGGTCTTATGATTAAAAGTATACACATGTGTATGTGGTATGAGTGTGTATGTGTGCATTATATATATGTGTGTGTGTGTGTGAATATATATATTTGCTTTGATAATAAAACCGATTATAAATTGTGAAATTCCAAAATAACATAAAACTGCAAGTGATTGTTAATTTTCTACTACGCACCAGGATAAAAATAGTGGGCTTCATTACTGTTATACTCTTGATTAGTCAGAATTTCAGAGAAAAACTTCCTTTCTTCAGATATTTTTGTTAAATGTTATGAAAGTAACATCAAAATAATAGCAGATTGATATCAGCATGGGTTGATCTTCTTTACTTTTTTTGTACAGTACACTCGAATTTTATAATTTTTTTCATTTTTGTGCATTGCACATATGATCATTTTGCATGTTCAAATTCTGCGACAGTGCAAGCAGAGATGACTTAATTATCACTTACATGGTAAAATGTTTCTGACATTATTATGTGTAACTCTGCTTAGAGCCTGTCTTTCATCTCATCATGTTAAATGTACCCCTTTTGCACTAAATGTAATTAAGTCGCTTTTTGAATAATTTTGATTTTGTACTGTAATTGAGGCTTTTCTCTTAATGTTCTTTCTAAGTAGGAATAAAAGAAAAAATACTGTGGGCTTTTCTAGGGAAGATAGTTCAACTCAAGGTATCACCTAACTGAAATGTAGAAATGTGAGAATGGTCTAGCCTACATCTAATGCAGGGCTCTCCAAACTACCGCCCGCGGGCCGGATGCGACCCGTGAGGCCCTCTCATCCAGCCCGTGGAGACCTTTTTATCTGAATAAAATAATATTAAATAAATAATTAAAAACAACATCTATGTTTTGATTCTTTTTTATTTGGACCTCGAGTGTGTAGTCGGCCCCCAAACTGCTGTTTGATAGTTAATGCGGCCTGCGGGCTGAAAAGTTTGGAGACCGCTGATCTAATGGATGAGTGGAATTGTTTGGGAAGGT
>PVKE010021294.1:0-26665 GCA_004027555.1 Craseonycteris thonglongyai | reverse complement strand
CAGCACAACCTAAGGAGTTTACAGTATATATTCTGGAAGCAGGCTGCCTGGGTTTTATTATTATTATTATTTTAATTGTTAAATGTATTGAGGTGACATTGATTGCTATTGATTACATTGCTTCCAGGTGTACGATTCTACATGACATCGTCTATACATCGCATTACGTGCTCACCACCCAGAATCAGCTCACTTTCCACCACAATCTATTTGATTCCTCCTCGCTACTGCCCCCCCTACCCTCCACCTGGGTTTTATCACCGTTAACACTTAGTAGCTATATAACTTTGGGAAAATCACATCACCTCTCTGTGCCTCAGTCTGTCTCCTCTGCAAGATGGCATCAGTAATAACATCTATCTTACAGGACTGTTGAAAGATTAAATGAATGAATACACATAGAGTACCTGTCCTAGAACAATGTCAGGTTACTCTACAGGAGAGAGGCAACAGTAATAGCTAAGCCATTTTTGTCTGTACAGAAACAAGTTTCAACATACCTTCCCACTGAAGGGGAAATTAGGGTAATAATAATCATTGGTGTCTTCAAAAGTCATTGATCCTATTTGTGAAGAAATGTAGACATTCTGAGTGACATTAGCCTCCACTCCTGCAAAGGGAAATCGGATGTATGAGCATCTAAATGCCTAGTATCCTCATCTTCATGTTTAATATAAAAATCCTGAAAGGATGATGCCTCCAGAAGTATAAAGCTGAATATATTTCTGGCCAAAGAGCCAAAGCAACCCCTCCTCCCCAAACTTTGGGAGAAATAAGTAGTGGATGGCAGATTGAAATCTGGCATTTCCTTCTGACTGCAAACTAGGAACAGGCACTCCCAAACGCTAATGAGGGTAGGTCTCTAATTCTCTGAACAGGTGTGTCCCTGAAACAGCCCTATTCCTTCCTTTTTTCTTAATGAACCAATGGGTATCCCACTTACCTGTCCCTTCCTCCACCACAGTAGTCACAATATTGATGCTGTGGCTGTACATATAGCCCGTCAGGTTGAAGGTGGACATGTCCACAGAAGCTGAAAAGCACCCTGCTTTGTCAGTCTAGTGAGGCAATTACAGAGAGAGAGAGAATGAATGGAAGACAACAAATACCGGTAACCTAACCTCTACTTCCATTTCATAATGCACTGTAGAAGGAAATAATACTTCATCTCCATACTTTACTTTCTCCATCTTTGAGATAGAAAAAACTCTCTTAGGGAAAGCTGGGATGGTTCAGCGGGTTAAGCGCTCGCTTTGAAGCCCCAGGGACCG
This sequence comes from Craseonycteris thonglongyai, assembly GCA_004027555.1. Taxonomy (NCBI): domain Eukaryota; kingdom Metazoa; phylum Chordata; class Mammalia; order Chiroptera; family Craseonycteridae; genus Craseonycteris; species Craseonycteris thonglongyai. The sequence goes on along the minus strand of PVKE010021294.1, from coordinate 25,394 downwards.
AAGATCGAATCCCGGCCCCGGCTCATGCGAACCCACATGCTGAGCTGGGGAGTGCCCCCAGTTCATTTCTTGCCAGGACCTATGTGGGAGGCTCCCGGCCCAGTTCCTGCCCTGCGCAGCCCTGTGCCCACCTGTGGAGTGAAACTATATGGAAAACTAATGTCAACTATGGAGACTGCTCTGGGCCCTCCCCCTTCTCTCTGTCTCTCTCTGTCTCTGTTTCTCCCTGTCAAAAATCAATAAAAATAAAAATAAAAATAATAAAAAAAGAAAAAACTCTCTTGTAACATCGAATATACACCTACATATATATATATATATAATCACGAAATGACTTTTAAGCTCCGAGATATAAGGGAAGAACCAACTTTTCCAAAACAGGAAAATTATATCTCCCAAGGATTTTGATTAATTTCTTGATTACAAGGCAGATGCTAAAAGACTTTAGCTGTTTGGAATAAAGAAGACGGCTTTGTTTTTTCGAACTGGGATAATAGTCATGTGAAATGCTTTCTACTTTGGGCTTTTTACCACTTTTCTATATTGGTATTTACTTACTTGCTCTTTAGAACATATGAATGAGATTCCTTTTCTATATTCCATTTACTCGCCTGTCCAGAGAGGTTCTTGCATTTGTCGGGTAGCTGTTTTCTCTCTGTCTCTGGAAACCAGTAAGTGTGTGCCTTTTGACACACTGCTACCTGCACTGCTCCCAGCATGGGCTTTCCATAGGTGTACCTACACCAGAACAGCACAAGGAGTCAGAGTTGGGAAATTTCACTCAAGATCCAACCCTCCTCCTCCAAACTCCACTTTTCCTTCTTTCCCACACTCTACTCTCTGCAAGTACTCTGATAATCTTGCCCGGGTCTCCAGCTCTCATTGACTTCCCTGCTTTACCCCAAGCCTTAGAGTGTTGTGATTACATAATAGTGTCTTTTTGTTTCCTTACTCCTATTTCTCCATGCCATTCAATATTGTGTTCAGCACAAAGTAGGCACTCAGTCAATCATGCTGACCGAGTGAGCAGTGGGAAGTAAGAGCAAAAACACAATTAGAATATCCCAAGTGTTAAGCACTAGCTCCATAATCCCTGCCCCCATGACACTCTCTCATCACAGCTCTCAAAATAACTTTAATCTCCAGATCCAGAGGTTTATTCTTACCTGCAACAAATTTTTACTAAGAAAGATTCGTCCACCGTTGATAACTGCTTGGGCTCCAACACTTCTACCTTAAACTTAGGCAGCACTGGAGAGAGTAGAAAGAGAAATGGAAAAGGAATAAGAAGAGAACTTGACCCCACATAGGTAGTGAACAGTGGATATAAAATAGTAATAATTAGTGGTGAGCACACAATGCATAGACGATATAATGTAGAACTATACATGTGGAACCTATGTAATTTTTACCAATCAGTGTCACCCCAACACATTTAACAATTAATTAAATTGATTTATTAAATTAAGGGGGCATTATTAATGTAAAACACTCCTGAATTTATTAGCTGATTTAGCACTGGTTCAAAAATAAATAAATACCCCTCCTCATAGTACATTTTACTTTATCTTTGCTGATTTGGAGTCCAGGTTATATCCAACACTTAGACCTGTGAGTTCTTCCACCTACCGTATTCTTCCACACTGAAGGTGCCAAAGTTCTTGCCGTCAGCCACGACCACCGTGTAGGTGCCCAGCGTTGCCTCTGGTGCCAGTTGGAAGGACAGCTGTACAATGCCTTGCTCAGGCACCACGTCCAGCCACTGTGTAATCCTGTTGCTATTCGGATCCTGCGTTCATTAAAAAGAAAGTTCATGATGTGCCTGCCTGTCTAATTCCCACTGTGCACTGCAGAAAGCAGGTAAAGAAGCCAAAAGCAGGTAAAGAACACGCCCCCCCCCCCCCCCCCCCCGGGTCTGTGTCCAGGAAGAGCAGCTTATTTATCATTTTCTTCATTCTTGAACGAGACACATTGACCTATAGGCACTGTCCCCATTTGGGAAGAAAAGCGTTTTTTGTGGTTTCAAATGATCAGACTGAATTCTCTAAGGTGTTATGACCAGTTTCAGAAAGTGGGCTTTAGCACATCCTTTGCGAACAGTGTTTATTCTTGGCCCCTATTAAGGGACCATGCTGAGGGGATTGACTGTAAGATACCTGAGAGATAGCTAATTTAATAATAAAACGGAGAAGATTCTGTGGGGATTTCGCTTTCCTAGCCCCTTTCCTTCTTACCACTTCTCATAGATATTCGTGTCATATTCAACAGTCGAGTGTCTATGGCAAGAGCTCAATACCGAAGACTAAGAGAAGGACAGAACCAAGGCTAGTTGAATTGCACAACACGGAAGAGTTACAGGAATCAGAGTGGGGGGTTGCTGACGTCATCATTAGGACTGACAGGCAGAGGCCAGAACACAAGCACCGTTTACGTGGGCATATGGGCACTCGGGGGCTCCTGCAGCATCTCAGGCTCTGAGTCCAAACCTCAGAGTGCTTTCTGGCTCCACAACTGACAGAAAAGAAAACAAAACTTCTACTTACCTGCAGTCCCACCACGGAATACTGAAAAAGAAAACCAGATCATGCGGGTTAAAGCAGGATAAGCAACAAGGATAGGCTTGCTGAAAGCAAGAAGTTCACAAAGGCCTCTTTCATTCTCCCGAGGTCCACTCCTTCTTTTCAAATGGCTCTTGGGTGCCCTGATAAGAGTAACAATGGGGCAAAGGCTTATTGGCTGGGGGAGGGGAGAGAAGAGATCTCCTCAAAGGGGTTGGCTGACTCCAAAACATTTGAAGAAATGGAGCGTCAGACCCTTTAGCGGCCTTCAGCACTCTGTGAGCAGCTCTCCCACGTGCCCTCATAGGAAGTGTTAGCAACGAGAGGCTCCCCACTGCTGCTTGTTATTTTAAGATTTTTTAAATTAAAATATAGCCAACATGCAATATTATATTAGTTTCAGGCATAAACCATAGTTATTCAGGCCCCCCATTGTCTAAGCCTCTTCTAGCCAATCTCGCGGCCACTTCCTCTGCTGTGTGAATGCCACCGGGCAATTCATGAGGATCAGAGCAGAGGTTTGGGAATTTGATGTTTTTCCCACCAGGAAGGTAAGTCTTCCAGATAAAAAGTGACCTCCAATAATAGCTCTCTTTCTGGGTCAGGCCCCCTACCTACATTCTTTTAGGCCCCCTACCTACATTCTTTTAGGCCCCCTACCTACATTCTTTTAAGGGAGAAGTAAACGTTTTTCCTGAGTCTGCTTGGTCTTGACTGCCTTCAGCTCAAAATTATCCACATGCCAAAGTGGCACATGTTGGGGTGGCCGGTTCTGCTCCCCTTCAGGATCAAAGGAGGATAAGACTTCCACAAACCAGTGCTATGTAGACAATAAGGAAGCAAATCTGACTGAGATGAAGGTGGAATCCTACAAATTCCAGAAAAATACTTCATCAGATCACAAAGGTTTTCTGGTTTTTATTCTCATGAAATGAGTCAAGAAACAGGGAGGACACTCTTATTACTCAGAAGTAAGATGTGGAAGGATACAAGGTTCCACTAGGAAGATAGCATCTCCAATTAGAAGCTGCCTGACGTTTCTGAATAAATGGGTGTAACCACCAAACTAGACAGAGTTAATCTCAAGTCTACTTTAGTTGCTTGAAGATAAAACACTGTCCTCTGTAAACTCATAACTTTTGTCTCTCCGTTTCTTAGTAAAATTCCTTTTGTTAAACTCGGTGTTTCACATTGGAGTTTCAAAAACGTTTCAAATTTTCAGTGTTTCAAACTAGAACTCTGTGGGGGAGAGGGTGGCTAGAGAAATGGAGTAGGGAGGAAGATAAGTTTACATCAGAAATGGCGCCTAACAATGGAAATCAGAGCACCTCTCAGAAATCCTGCATAATATGAGCAGAGGAAAGATAATGTAACAGGGATAGTTTCGAGGTTGACCTTGAACACAGTAGAATCTGAGATAACTTTGCCTATAGCCACACTTGCACCTCAGCTGTTTCTTTTTCCTTTTTTTTTAGTTCTAGAATCAACAGTCTGTTAAGAAATACCGGTAACTACTCAATATTGTACTGACCTTTTCATAAAGAATGGATACAGCTGATAGGAAAGTGAAACTAAAAAGAATTCTAAACTGGGAAAGAAAATAGTGATGCAAGAAGCTACTGATCAGTAAGCCCAGAGCCTCCCTGTGCTTAGGGAAAAGAAAACAGAAGCTCTGAGACTATGGAAATGGAAATAAAAATCATACTTTCCCTATAATTATCTTTCAGAGTCTCATTTGAATACATGGGCTGTGGTTAAAGAAGAAAGAAGGTAGCAGAGATGTGTGAGAGCTAAGTATTTCACAGGTATGTAGCGATGACACAAGCCCTGAATCGAAAGCAAACCTGTCATACGGCTTGTGACTCTAGGGGTCGTTGTTCAAGGAAAATATAAGTATTCACCAAATGGTACCACATTTTTACCTTGGGCACTTTTTATTTTATTTATTTATTTTTTAAAAAGATTTACTTTATTGTTTTTGACAGAGACAGAAACAGAGATAGAGACAGAGAGAAGGGGGAGGGCCCAGAGCAGTCTCCATAGTTGTACATCATCAGTTTTCGACATGGTTTTGTTCCACACAGGTGGGTGGGGGCCCCCGCAGGGCGGGAATTGGGCTGGGGGTCTCCTGCTTGGGAGGTGCACCCCAGTTCAGCATATGGGTTGGAACAGGCCAGGGCTGGGATTCGATCCTCAGTCCCCAGGGCTGCAAAGTGAGCACTTAACTCACTGAGCCATCTGGCTTCCCCTACCTTTGGCACTTTTTAAATGTTGCCTTAGAGTTGTCTACTTTATAAATTAATATTTTTAAATATTGCTTTAAGAGAATTATCTACTTAATAAATCAGTTTGCCTTGAAGTAAAAATGATGGATATTCTTATGTTTTCCTGTTGCTAGACGCACTCCTAAATTATTTTGTAATTTGAACTGCAAAGCCACTTGGTGTCTTTGCGGGAGAGAAAGTCTTAAAGTCTGCAAAACTCCTTTAAAACAAAAGTGAATGTAGCCTTCTCTCAAGAATGTTAACCTCATTGATGTTCTCAGATCACAAACCTGAAAACTGGACACTTCTGCTTGTTTTAGGCAGACAGGGGCTAGGAGGACTTAGGCTTGTATTTTAATTCCCACCTGCATTCTGTATCTCAAAGGGTCTCACCTCCTCACACCCTTAGAAAGAATCTCCTCAGTCTCTCTCAGTCTCTCCTACTCTTTCACTTTCACTTTCCCCCTTCCCAACTAAATTCTCACCTTGTCATTCACAGGAACAAAGTTGCTGTTCATGGTGACAATGCGGAAGTGCACTAGAAGGGAACAGGCATCATTAGCAAAGGGGATATTTCCCGTCTCAGAATTTTTCTTTCTTCTACCCTTTCTATTTCTTTACACATAACTCTGAGTCAGCAAAACCCCATCAGGTTTTACTTAAAAACAAACAAACAAAAAAACAACAGTCTGAGAGAAATAAAGCTCCCAGTTTCTCTTCAAGGCTGCTGACTCTAAAAACTCAGAATGGAATGCCCCTCTAAGTAAGAAGGAGCAAATACAAATACCAGGAGCTCAAGGCAAATGTATATTTGTACATTGCATATACAAGCAGTGTACTGGAGGACCCTGCAATCCTATTACACTTGCCAACTTCCACTCCAGAAGCGCGGACTTCTATTTTAGACACACACACTAGCAACTCCAACCTCTATTCTTTGGCTTGTGCAACACACCATATATTCAAACACCCACAACACTTCATCCCTTCCCCTCTTCCACACTCATTATCCCATAGACCTACCACCAAACTGCAAAGGCCCTCTTTGCAAACGTGTGTAGTGTTTTCCCCAGTCTTTGGTCTGATCCCATTTGTACGACTCTTACCTCGCTGCCCAGGGTTGTAAATAGGTTTGTCAGTTTGTATGAAGACACCGTTTCCCTGCCTCTGAATTAGAACTGTTTTCTTTTCCTCAAAGCTGATGTTATTTCCAGTTGCTGACACCCAGACTGTAGCCACTTCTTCCGTGCCACCTGCAGGAGGGGGTACCTGGCCAAGAGAGGGGAGCTCTGGGAGGAGTAAGAGATCGGGGGAAGGGTGGGGGAAGAACCCACTGGTGACAACCCCAGAGTGGGAGGGAGAAAGGAAGAAACTGAGTTAGATGCGGGTAGCAAGGATACTGCTATAGGACATGTTGCCAGGAAGAAGGGGAATAATCAAAGGTTACAGTCAGGAAGAAACCCAAGGTCAAGGAAATTATGGATAAGTTATGGCCAGGAATTGAAGTTAGAATTAAGGGAGATAGGTTTAAAGGCCTTAGCAAAAGTAAGATAGCAGAAACCATACTTAAAGTTAGATTATTTTAGTGAGTGCCTAGGAAGGCTAATAGGAAAAGTAAAGGATTCAAGTTGGAGCTAAGTCCATTCTTACCAAAAACAAGATGCAGTGTAACTGCCTCTTCTTCAATCCATAGTGTTTTAGCAACTTCTGGGTCTTGTCCTTGGTCTCCAGAGTAATAGTGAATTTTACATCATAGTACCCAGCGCTCAAGTCCAAACAAACCTTCTGAGTAGAGGGAAAGTTAAGCTGGGCTGGTAATGTCACCAGGTAGTTTCTGTTAAGGGAGCAAAAGGATTTAAAGGCAATAATGATTCATCCCTTGAAAGAAAAATTAAACCCTCTTGTAAACACTAAGCATACAGCAGTGACTGATCCTCTGCCTTTAAGAACCTTATTTTCTACAAAGGAGAAGCAGACAAGTAACAAATAAAACTCAGTGTTCAGCCTTAGGTCGCCCACAATTAGGAGGCCGTCAGTAAGAACCTATGCTGAGGAAACCAAAGAGGAAATTAGTTTTATCACAGAGAATAGGGTTTAGGGAGTCTACATATGTTCATATTATCTTTATCTAAAGCTTCCTCTTGGGCCTCAACTATTTTTTCTGGGTAAAAAAGAAATGCAATTAAAGAAAGGAAAATATGGGGATGCCAGAATAGCTCAACGGTTGAGCGCTTGCCTCACAATCACGAGGTCTGGGGTTCGAGCCCCAGCCTGTGCAAATCCATATGCTGACTGTGGCACAACTGGTAACCTCAGGGATGGCTCAGCGGCAAAAGTCCTTAACTCCCAGGTGCAAGGCCCCCAGTTCAGTTACCACCCTGTGTGGCCCCACATCCACCTGTGTGGAATGAAACCAACTAATGATGTACACTATGGAGACTGCTCTCCACCCCTCCTCTTCTCGCCTTCTCTCAAAATCAATAAAATAAAAATAATTTTTAAAAAGAAAGGTAAAGATGAGAAAGAAATAAAAATAAACCAAAGATTATCTCCTCTCTCCCATACATATGTTTGAGAAAAATAGCCACCTGCCCTAAATACTCTGACATCAGGCACTTACGGAAGGAGTTTTTCTGCAATGGTTGGTGATAGAGCCAATATTCCTAGAAGGAGTTGAGCCCACATCCTTGTGGGTGACACAGATTCCTCAGGACCAGGAACCAGAAATCTGCTCCCGTGCTATAGCATATATATATCAACTCCTCATGTAGGGTGTGAAGCTATCACTGAAACTCCAGCCAATCACCTATTGGGGCCTCAGGCGAAGGTGGTAAACCAGGGTGGGGTTTCTGTTCACTTCCTCGAATTAATTTTTCCCTGACACATTCATACTGGCTCAGCCAGTCTATAATACCTGTCTTTGGGGAAAAACCAGGGCTGAGTATTCGCAATGGTAACATTCACAGAACAGATTTTGGACTCCGCCCTTTTGTTCTGGTTTCATTCCAAATTCTCATCCCCATTTGATCTTTTTATCCCTTTTTATTATTCTGTTTAGACACATTTTGGAACACAAATATGACAGCAGGGTCACTAGAGAAGCAGACTTATGACTCAGTATTGTGACTATGTAGAAATAGGGACATACACATTCCTTGAGAAACTAGAAATGGACACCTCTCTGTAGGTAATTTCCCGATGCACATCAAAGGCCTTTCAAATTTGCATATTCTATGACTCAGCAACTCCTAGGGAAATGCTTCTTAATGGGAAAAGAGAGCACGCCTCTATACAAAGGAAATGTATCTACATTGAGTTGCTTCATAGTGTTCTTTATAACGGCAAGACTTTCGAAAGCCACCTAGAGTGTAAGTCAGTGTGGATACTTTCTGTACAAACAACCAACCCAAATAAAACCAACTTAAACAAAAAAGAGTTTGTGGTAAATGGGGTGGGTAAGACATGAGAAAAGAACTGAAGGAACCAGAGACGTTCCAAAGACATACGTGCCGGGAGTAGAGACGACACTGTCAGGACTCATGTTGCCCAATCTTTCAGTCTTGTTTGCTTGTCTCCTACTCTACACAGTGTTCGAGTTGTGGAGAAGATGGCAGCTGTGAGTTCTTGATCCATATTCTTCCAGCTCCTTGACCCCAGTGGAGAAAAATTTTCATTTAAGTTATAGAAATTTCTGAAGAAAGATCTGTTCGTCCTACCCTCACATGCTCACCTCTGAATGAGTCACTGTAACCAGAATACTATGATAAGGGGGGGGGGGGGGGCCTGGGTTGTTCTTATTAGAGGCCAGGGTTGTGGGCTTCAGTGATCAGCAACCCTATAAAGCCATATGGAATTGGGAAGGAAACATTCTCAAAAGAAAGGAATCCACTACTATAGGAAGTAGGTTGGGATAAAGATGCTGGGAAAATAGAACATTAACTCTATTACAATGCTCAATAATTTGAATTGAATTAAAATTACCATATTAATATAAAGCAATACTATACAGGCATTAAAAATAATGTTTTAATTAGAAGGAGAATTGTTTGCAACAGTAAACAATTGTTTACAAGAGTAAACAATTCCATCTTAATTCTTCATTTCCAACTGTGCAGGTGTGTCTGTTTCATTGATTGACTGGTTGTCAAATCTGAATCTGACCCGCCTCATTGACAAATCCTGCCATTCATAATGGGCTTCCATTAGTTTACTAAGAGTTCTGCTTCTTAATCTTAAACTGCACCACAGAACCGTCCTGCCCCGCCACCTTCAATGAACCTGACTGTTGTTCTCAGTCTTGACTCCTCCCTTGGGCTTTTCATCAGCCGTGGCGAGCGCAGGAGTCTCCTCAGCTACTGCTTCACAAAAGAGGGACCAGGTCTGCCCCCAAATGAGCACACAAGCAGCACCAGGAGCAGCAGAAGGACAGTTCTAGCATTTCTTAATTAAAGTAACAATAAAGCTTGCAGCTTTTATTGAAAAGAAAAAGATTTGTGGACGAATGTGCACTTCTGTTGGGTGCACTAAGGGTACTACAGGATCAACAGATGTCACAGGGAGACACAGCCAAGCAGACAGGAAAAAATGCGAAGGAAATTCTTCATCACACACGCGCTTGTCCATGCCATTCCCTTTGCCTGCCTTGCCTTTTCTCCTTCTCCACCTGGGGAGTTTCTCATGGTCCTTTCAAATCCAGGTAGCATCGCACGAGGGCATTTCCAACCACTTCACATTCTCCACTGCTCCAGATAGAACTAATTCCTCTTTCTTCTGTTCTCCAAAACTTCAGTACCTGGTGCACTTGACCACGCCACTAGCCATGATGTCTTATCGTTCTTTCCTTACATTCCTCTTATCCCCACCCACACCACAAAACTCTTTAGAATGAGAATGGAAGTTATCCATCTTCTTCTAGCCTAGGTACTCAGTATGAATGTACAAATGAGGAGCAAAGGGCAACCATCACCCCACATCCCATCCATCTCTCTGTTGCCTACAAACTCATTCCCTCTACTCCTGATCTCCCAAACTCTTTCAATGTTCCCTTTGGGTCTGGGGCTCTTGTTTGGTATGATTTTATGATTAAGGGCATTATTAATTAATTATTCTTTTTTACAGCCAAGTTTACATACTATGAGAAGAATTCATCTTTGGTCTCAATTGACTTGTTATAAGGGAACATGACAAAATGTTCTTTGGAACACATTCTGTGGGGCCCCTGTCCCAGAGTTTCTGATTCTTTGGTGTGTGATGGGGCCTGAGAACTTGCACTTTGAACAAATTCTTAGGTGAGGCTTAGGCTACTGGTCCAGACACCACACGTTGAGAACTGCTGCTATAATGCTAGATCTAAGAGTAGTTAATCAAAAAACCTTCCTGGTGTTTAGATGGACATTCTGATACTAAAGGTGCAGAATGTCCACCTCTCTTCTGCATTTTCCCGACCAATGTTCAATAGAAAGTGGCCATGATATTGCATGATACTGTCTTTTGTACTTTGTTCTCCCCAAAACTTTTCTGAGCTTTTCTTTTTTAGCAATTTTAATCTGGTCCTCTGCTACCAAGAGTAAAATGAAAATAGTAACCATATGGGGTAGAAGAAATAAGATGCCAACACTAATGTGTTCTCTATGGAATGAATCCAGATGAACTAACTCTCCCTTAACATGAGAGGAGAATTTCTCAGAAAATATGAAGGGCCGCCTCTATGTTTTATTGTCTATAATTTATTTTAAAATGTATCCATATAAACAGTGATGCATAAGTAAAACAGTAAATGTTAAATTTAATCTACACTCTGGAGTAGTTAGTTAGCATTCAAAGGCCCAGAATATAAGATTCATATCCACATTCATCTGGAAACCTCTTCAGTGTGCACAGACTATACAAGCTGTGAGGACAGAGACTCTGTTTTGCTAATTATTGTAACTCCATACTTAATATAGTACCTGGTACCTAGAAAATTTTTAATCAGTCAATACTGATGAGTACTGGTGAGATCATTATTGGATTTTCCACAAATATCCCTTCAGAATCTCATTAGAAATATCCTAGGGCACTTGTTTCTACATTTAAAAATAATGCCTCCATGTTCCCTTCATTCCCAAACAAACACACACACTGGGCACACATATATACACACACACACCAAAGCTCCTGGTTAGGTATGAAAGAATTTGTGGTTGTCTCTGAAGGCTCAGACTGATATGGACTCAAGTGTAAATCAGTACATCTGACTTAGATTTGTCTTGCCTATTAATAAATTCTTAACTAAGTAGTTTTGTTACAAATATACAGACATACCTTATTACTTGACTGCTTTAAAACTCATTGAATTTGGTACTCGATGCATTTTGACAAGGAAATGTTGTCCCGGTTCTCTTCATTTGTTTGGTACTCAACGTACAAGCTATAATAGAACTTGTTGCTGTTGCTTGCCCATGACTTGCTACCCTTTCCAGCAGAAACAAGGGGTCATGTGTTAGTCACCCAGTGCCCTGTGCACATCCCCTTGCAGCCTTATCTTAGCTTCTGTGGTCATTTTGTGTATTTTTGGTTTGGGAATGTGCATTAAATTTATTTACACTATTCCTGATGGGAAAAATGTGTGTGGTACTCCTGGAACCAAATAACAATAAGTACCGAGGTACCACTTTACCCATAATCCACAGAAAGCTTATAGAAAAATGAATACCAATTTAGAGAAATATGAACACCAGAATTTTGAGATACCCTAAACTATATTTCATTTTCTTTCCATTATTAATAACAACTTGTCTTTAAATACACGGTTCTATCCTATAATCTCTTGTCTCTTTTCTAACTACCTCTCTCTGAGCTGTCCATGTCGGGTAGGTGTCAGGTAGCTTTTAACTGGTGGGGTCAGTCTTGCCTTTTAGAAAGTTTAAACAACAATTTATCTAAAAAAGAAACAAACAATCCAATTTACCAATAATGTCACAACAAATAAAATACTTGAGAATTAATTGAACAAAGGAGGTGAAAGATCCGTACCCTGAAAACTGTAAGACACTAACAAAAACATTGAAAAGACACAAATAAATGGAAAGCTATCTCATGTTTATGGGTCAAAAGAATTAATATTGTCAAAAAGTCCATATTCTCCAAAGTAATCTATGAATTCAGTATAATCCCTCTAAAAAATCCAATGGCGTGTTTTACAAAAATAGAAAAGAAAAATCCTAAAATTCACATGGAATCATAAATTTCCCATTTATACACACCAAAAAATTAGTAATGATAAGCACTCATTAGTACATCTAAGAAAAAGAAACCCTTGTCTGATATGTTTGGAATTCTTTATATTATTGCAGCTTTCATGGTCCTTTTTATGTTTTATATTTTGTCCCACACCATTCTACTCAAAGATGTTATTGTATCATTTCCAGATTACTTTTACTTTTCACATACAGCTTTGGTCTTCCATCTGTTCACATTTGTTTTGAATACTTTGCTCTCCAAAAGGCTGCTAGCTTGCTTTTCTTGGTAATCTCCTAGGAGATATCTTGATACTATCCGCCAGGGGACGTTATTCTCAGCAAGACAGCTTCCTTCTAACCTCAGACCGGCAGCCAGAGAGAGGGGTTTGCAGATTGGAAGCTCTGTCTCTGGAGAGCAGCGGCTGATCAAATCAAGTCATCATACTGGGGAAGAACAAGGGCGGGACCAGCTGAAGCTAGGGCCACTTCTTGCTTACCTCTGTGTCTCCTCCACCCTTCTCTACTAATTATAGGCTTCACTTCTCTTTCAAAACCATTCATGCTAAGTATGCAATGTGTCAAAGTTCAAATATGAAATGCACTAGGTAAATGAGGCTGTCACCCAGCCACACCTAAACTCAGGCATAACTGAACCATTTAGTGTCCCAAAGTACAAAATTAAAGCAAACTAGAAGTGCACATTCAAAGAGGCAAGAGAGAATCATAGAGATCACATGCTCAGATTATACTTAGGAAGAACTTGTTTTCAGCAAATTATCTCTCTATTTATTTGTTTATTTATTTTTGCAGATTTATTTTATTGTTTGAGAGAAGGAGGGAGAAAGAGACAGAAAGAGAGAGAGAGAGAGAGAGGGAGGAGGAAGGAGGGCCCAGAGCAGTCTTCATAGTTTTCATAGTTGTACATCATCAGTTGTGACATGGTTTCATTCCACACAGGTGGAAGAGAGGCCACATGGGGCAGGAACCAAACCAGGGGCCTCCTGCATGGGAGGCAAGAAACTTCACCACTGAGCTATCCTGGCAATTAAGAGTTCTGCCGCAGTTCAGCATATGGGTTTTCGCGGGCCGAGGATGGGAATCAAACCCCAAACCTCAAGATTGTGAGGCAAACACTCAACCACTGAGTTATCCCAACGTCCCCAACAAATATGTATTGATCACTATTATGGGCTGAATTGTGTCTCCTCAAAATTTATACACTAAAGTCCTAACCCTGTCATGTCTCAGAATGTGACATGTGTATTTGGAGACAGAGTCCAGTCTGCCATCCTACCCAGCAGATTCTGAACTTGCCAGTGTCCAAAATCAAGTGAGCCAGTTATAGACCTCTCTATATATACATATATCTCTATATAATATGTATTGATATTACCAGTATATCTATAACACTTTCAGCATGTTAGACACAAACATGATTTATTGCCTAAAGTGTGTTACTGATGACAAATATTATTCATTTAGAAGACAGATCTGTGGGATAAGTCACAGTTGTAAGAAAAACTTCAGTAGAGTACAGCACATACCTGAGAAGTTTCAGGGAACCTCTTTCATTCAGATTTTTGTTATGTTTTTATCCTTACTTTTTCATTTTAAATTCTTTCAAATGAAAAGAAAAGGTCTTTTCTTATGAAAGATGAGACCTTCCTCCACTGTCCTAACCACATCATTTTCTTACCGAGACACTTGCTTATTCCTATCAAGCCACACTTTCTGAGTCTGATGACACTATTTTGGAGGTGAAGAGGGGGAAAGGTAGTAGAACAGATGGAAGTGCTTCCTATGAAGTATAAACTTTCTTCTGGAAAAGAAGATTATAAAGGATTGATGGGAGGGAGAAACTAAAGATTTTCTAGAAACTCAGCAATCTCGGACACATAGTAAATATTCAATACAATTTTGTTGACTGCTTAAGAAAACAAAAAGGATATAAATTCTTCACAGCAAGATACTATGTAATATTACATTATACACCTAACCATTATTTTATTACCGTGGTTATATAACATATGAGCCCAGAGAAGAATATGCTGTATCCCGAGCCCATTCAAAACAATGTCTGGCTGTGGTAGACATTTAATAAATATGAATGAATAAAAAATGAGAGCAAAAAGGCCTAAGTGGGGTGACTTCAGCAAAAACCATGTAATAAGGACCTCCAAAAGTTTGTCCCTCCATAAAAGCAATAAAACAGCCTAGCAAAAATGGTCAGAATCAACTTTAGAACTCAAAATTAACTATGGCCTTGCAGCAATCCAGGGGATATGTAGTCAAGAAAAACAGCTGGGTCCTGGTGAGAGCAACAAGTTTTCTGACATTTTAATTTTTAAAGATTTATTTTATTGTTTTTGACAAAGACAGAGAGACACAGAGAGAGAGAGACAGACAGACAGACAGACAGAGAGAAGGGGGAGGGCCCAGAGCAGTCTCCATAGTTGTACGTCATCAGTTTTTAATATGGTTTCACTCCACAGGGGGGCAGGGGCTGTGCAGGGCAGGAACCAGGTAGGGGCCCCTACATGGGGGCACAACCTAGTTCAGCAGATGGGTCCACATAGGCCAGGATGTGATGCTTGGACCCTGGGCTGCAGAATGAGTGCTCAACCCGCTGAGCCATCCTGGTTTCACCTGTGGCATTTTAATTTCCCCAGCCTCTTGTTCCACAGTAGCCTTGAAAAAATAAGCGCCTGCTCTCCTAATACCGGGGGACCCAAAAGGATCTCACTGCCACAGAAGTGTCATTATTAGGCCTGCCTGCTAGCAGTTCCCGGGGAGACCCCTGCAAAGGCTCTGCATCCCACCGCACACAAACTCGCCCGGTACTGAATGCCGGGCAGCGGCGGGGCAGGCGATAGCTTTCCTTGAATGTCTGAACATGGCAGCTGCAGGAGATGATGACACAAACAGTAGACTAACCAAAAAGCTTAAAAGGAAAAGCTGAAGAATGAGATGTCCACGGGGACTCTGAAAAATTCTATGAAATTAGGCCAAAAGTCACTGAACAAACAAATAAATACAAAAAGCAGCAAAGTAATAAACTCTCAGGAGGCAGAAGGTTCAGATTTCCAGAGGTGCCACATGATTTGAGATATTTCGTTTTCAACAAAAAATTATGAGAAACAAGAAAGTGTGACCTACTTCTATACCTGTCAACAAGCAATCAATGGAAATAGTCCTTGAAGAAGCCCAGATGTTGTACTTTCTAGATTTAAAAAAAAACTTTAAATCAGTTATTTTAAATCTATTCAAAGAGCTAAAGGAAACTATCCAAAGACAGTAGAGAATATCAATGAAAAGACAGAAAACTTTAAAAGGACCCAAATAGAGATTCAGGAGTCAAAAAGTAAAATAACTGAAATGGAAAATTCACTAGAGTTCTCTACTTTTTGTCCCATGACATATTTGGTGCTTCCACTGTGGCTGGTGACAATACAAACTATTCTGGTCCTTTTGGGAGCCCCAGGGACTGTTCACACTAATAACTTCGGGTGGTCCTTTCTCTGCCCTTGGGTAATTTCTTCACATGTACATGCTGATCAGTACTCACGCAAAAACTCAGAGAGACCCTGTGCCGACCTCTGTAGGCTGTCCTGAGAAAACCCAGCTGTGCTGGGCCTCTCTCAACTCCGTTTCTTCAACCCAGTGAGGCCACTAGGCTCCTGTTAGATTGCCTTCCCTTGAACTGTGACCTAGCGATTGCCCAGGTAGTAATAAGCTAGAGCACCCACAGGGCATTGTTGTCCGTCTCTAAGGGACCATTATCTTTGCGCTGATGTCCAATCATTGAAAACTGTGGTTTCATCTATTATGCCCTAGTTGTCAGTTGTTTCAGATGGCAGGGTAAATTCAGGCTCAGGTAAATTCAAAATGATCCACCATCTTGGCCAGAAGCAGAAGTCCTCTTGCCAGTGTTATTACAATAGTCTTCCTGCTCCTACCTGTGATTATCCAGAGCGTATTATCAAAAATGTAGCTAAAATAATCCTTTAAAAATGTAAGTTAGAGGGGGAAGCTGGGATGGCTCAGTGGGTTAAGCACTCATTTTGCAGCCCCGGAGACCAAGGATCGAATCCTGGCCGCGGCCCCGGCCCCTGCAGACCCACATGCTGAACTGGGTGTGCCCCCAGTTCAGTTCTTGCCGGGGCAGATGCAGGAGGCTCCCGGCCCAGTTCCTGCCCTGTGCAGCCCCGCGCCCACCTGTGGAGTGAAACTATATGGAAAACGAATGCTGTCAACTATGGAGACTGCTCTGGGCCCTCCCCCTTCTCTCTGTCTCTGTCTGTCTCTCTCTGTCAAAACACAATAAAATAAATCTTTTAAAAAAAATGTAAGTTAGATCATATTATTTCTCTGGTTAAAACTGCCCAATGCATCTCAATTTCTCTAAAACTAGTGTGTCTACAGTTCTTTTAAGGCTCTGCTTAATCTGGCCCTTCATTGCCTCTGCTCTACTGTTGCTCTCTCTGCTCCATCCATACTGCCCTCACCTTCGCTCCTCAAATATTCTAGGCACATGTCCAGCTTAGTATCACTTATAATTTTCTATGTTTCCCTCATTGTACCATAAAATAAGTGATGGCGAGGATTATTTTTTAACCACTGATTTAATTCCAGCACCTAAAATGTGCATGGCACATAGGAGAGCCTTTAAATACCCTTTATTGAAAGTCAGAGTCTCATCATAGAGCATTTAGAATATTAGAAGGTTACAGGAACAGGCACTCAGCCACAGGAGACAAAACAGAAATCCAATTACCAAAAATGGAGTATAATATCACCGTCCTGCCAGTAACAAATGTCATTTGGTGCCAAGTGTTATGGTTGCACAAGAGATATTTAATGTGTTTTACCAAAGACCAGAATTTAACCGAGAGATTGGGCTGAGATGGGAATAAAGTGACTCAAACTGTGGGAAGCAGGACTTGACATTAAACTTAGCCTGAAATGCCTCAAAGACATGATTTCAAAGGACAAAAATGTCTAACAGCAGAACCTCAGGAGGAATTTGGATGAGTACTTGGAAAATGTTATTCCTAATAGAACTCATTGAAGACTTGCTGTATAATACCATCATTCTTTTGTTTTTGTTCTTTTTTTAACCATTTGTCAAATTTTTTAATGCTGATGAAAGATGTGGTGAAGTGGGCACCTTGTAAACTATTGGTAGAACTGTGTTGCAAATTCTTTCTACATTTTGAAAATTGTGGTAAAATATACATAACATAAAATTTAGCCTTTTAACCATTCTTAAGTGTACAGTTCAGTGGTATTAAGTACATTGACATTGTTTGCAACCACCACCACCCACCATCTCCACAACAGTTTTAATACCATCATTCTTTTTAAAGATTAATTTTTGTTTTTTGACAGAGACAAAGAGAAGTGGGAGTGCCCAGAGCAGTCTCCATAGTTGCTCATCATCAGTTTTCAACATGGTTTCATTCCACACAGGTGGGTGGGGGCAGCACAGGGCAGGAACTGAGCTGGGGGCCTCCCCCATGGAAGGTGTGCCCCCTCCAGCCAGGGCCCAAACCGGGAGTTGAGAACCAAACGAGGGGCCTCCCACATGAAAAGCACACCCCAGTTCAGCATACGGATCTGCACTTACCAGGGCCAGGATTCGATCGTTGGTCTTCGGGGAAGCAAAGTGAACACTTAACCTGCTGAGCCATCCCAGCTTTCCCATCATTCTTAAATAAAAACCAAACAAACAAACAAAAAGCAGCAATATTGTTGTCTAGCATTTATTTTTGTCTAGCATTTGTGTCGACCTACCTACATAATTGATGAACTAAAAGGAAACGTATTCCTTTGATATAGAAGAGATTAGTTATACAGTGTAAGTAAAAGCAGGAGAAAATACAGATGAATCCCGAAGTTCTTCTCATTCCTTGTGTGTAACTTCAACCACATACTATGCTCCATCTTTGAAGTAGAAAAAGGGTTAGTGCTCTCCTTGTTTAAGAAGAAAAACATAAGTCCTTGAGTCAGCCCTCTTCCATAATGTCAGATCGCATCTTTCCCTCAAATCCACATCTTGCTAGGAAGACTACCTGGCCATTCCTCCACCCTTTTACTGTGTGATGGTGTCCAATGCCAGCTCTCCCAGCCCTGGGAGGGCCACAGCTCCCTGCCCTGGGTCATCTCACTTTAAACCTGGCAGCTGTTTGTGGGCTGAGAGCAGCATGCAGTACCCAAAGAAGCTCTAAAACATGCTCTTGCTTTCAGGGTAGTAGCTGTCTTGGTGTTCTCTTTTAGACCAGAGAATTATAAAAGGTAAACTATTTATTGCCTGTGATCCTTGGAGTGGCCAAAGATTGGCAAGTTCGGTTCTCACAATTCGTATCCCAGCTGCATTTAGTCTTCTTCCTTGATTGTCAGACTCTGCTCCTACAGAGTCTCTTTCTTATTCCTCCTCCCTCTCTGTCTGTCTCCTTCTCTCCACCCCTCATCTTTCTCATAAATTTGTCTCTGCTGCTTCTCTTTTCTGACCTGATCTTTAATGGTGAGCCCATCATACATTTAGTTCCTGAATATTTGTATGTCACCACTTTGGAAAGCTTGTCCTTCTTTCCTGGTTAAACTATATCAATCACTTCTAACGGACACACTTAATATAGAAGGTTAGAGCTAAAGGGACACCAGGATTAAACCAGTCTAGTTCCTTCCTTTTCCAGATGAGGAACGGAAGCCCAGAAGATTCATTGCTTTATCTAGGGTTGCTCAGTCAGTCAGTAGCTGAGCCAGCCAGAATACTAGTTCCTGTCTCTCAGTCCAGTGCTCTTTCCATTACACAGCGCTGCTGCCCTTAATCAGCCAATATACTAGCCCTCTATCCTGTGAACCTATAAACTATGTCCAGTATTCGCCATCCCAGCATCAGGCAAAGCAGCGCAATTGTGCCACAGACAGTGTGCATACTAGAGTACGTTCATAGTATAAAACACGTATTACTTATATAAAAATACAAAATGCATGCAAATAGTTATAAATACGAAATATATTTAATACATACAATATATAAATGTGTGATATATTTAATAATCTATATTTATGTTCTATAAATATTTTTACTATGAAGATATTTGTATTAGGTTTCCATTGCTGTATAACAAACCACCACAAGGTTAGTGGCTTGAAACAACAGATAGTTATCATCTCATAATTTCCACGGGTTAGAAGTCTGGACACAGGTCTGTTCAGGGTCTAACCAGGCTGCAATTTCATCTGAGGTCGGGTTCCTTTTCCAAGTTCATTAGTTGTTGGCAGAATTAAGTTCCTTTTGATGTCAGGACTGAAGGCTTTGATTCTTAGGGGTCACTTAACAGTTTGTGCCATATGACCCTCCCCTGCTCCCTCTCCCCTCCCCTCCCCTCCCCTCCCCCTTCTCCTTCTCTCCACTCCTCCCTTTCCTCTCCTCTCTGTGTGGCAGTTTATTTCTTCAATGCCAATAGGAGTGTCTCTGCTGCTTCAAATCTCTGATTTCTCCTGTCTCTATCATCGAACAGGTTCATCTGATTAGGTAGAGCTAATCCCACCAAAGCTAATCTCCCTTTTGATTCAAGTCAATTGATTAGGGGCCTTAGTTATAACTGCAAAATCCCTCCACCTAATCACAGGACTGATATCCTATTAAATTCACAGGTCCCATTCCAGGAAAGGGAACTATACAGAGCATGGATACCAGGGATGGGAGTCTTGGGGAATGTTTTAGAATTCTGCCTACTACGATACTTAATGGAAGATATTCCACCTTCAGGTCCTGAGTATCCAGAGCTATTCCAATTGATTTTCTTTTACCAGTTTGAAATCCCCACTCTGAGAGAAGGAATTAAGAGTTAACAAAAGACTTTTAATTTTAGCTTTGCTATTTCTCTAAACCTGTCTTAATCTTTCAAATATTATTTGTCTGCAGTAAAATAAATTTTTTCTCTATGTTAATAATAGCCCGTTGTTTTTATTCTATTTATTATCTCTTCTATATCAAAACTGCCCCCCTCCCCCCCCCCACACACACACTTTTCTTGTGGTAAACTCAGTCTCTGTGCATTAGGAGGAGCTGACCCAGTCATGCTAATGTCTGTGCGGTGAGTCTTCATTTGCACTTTCCTGAGGTTTAGGTATGTTGAGCATCTTTCCATGTGGCTATTGGTCATTTGTGTAAGGTTCGCCGAAGAAGGACCATACCCAGTTCTGGTTTAGCGAGAAAGTTTATTAGAAATGGCCGAGAAACGGCGGGGCTGACACGGAAAGAGGGAAAGATGGCGTGGGCCCCTTCTGGGGGCTGGGAGAGCTGTTTATAGGCAGGTATCAGAAGAACCAGAAAGGGGGGTGGAGGAGGGGCCTCAGAGAGTACTAGCTTCTAGGTTGGGCGTGTTTAGTGGATAATCTGGAGCCAAGTCCCAACCGCCTCAGGGTGGGGAAGAAAGGCCCTGCAGGCTCTTCTCTTCAGGGAGGCCCCTGGGGCTGATGCTTTGTCCTGTTCCTTCCTCCTCCCCGCATCTCACCCTTCAGCCCTAACAATTTGTACATCTTCTTTGAAATATTTGTTCAAGTCATTTGCATTCATTCGTTTGTTTGTTTGTTTGTTTATTATTTTGTTGCAAAATTTTTATTGTTTCCATTTGGTCCTCAGCCTGGGAGAGGGCTCCAGGACAGTTAGAGGGCCACCTAGTGGTTGCAGGGAGAGGCTCAGGCAGAAGCCCAATCTCAGGGGGATGCAGAGGGGGCCCCTCAAAGGCCTCGTCTCCGAAGGCTCCTAGCCGTGCTCCAGGGTGACCCTTCGAGGAGCTACTCGCCCAGCCGGGCCCGGGGGCCAGCCAGCCTGCTGTCAGTCAGGTGCTGTCCATCTTCTTGATGGGTTTCGCCTCCTCATCCAGGAAGTGGCTCTCCAAGAAGTCACTGAGACAGGGGTCTGTGCTGGCAGAACCCAGGGCATGCAGATTCCTCTCCAAGACCATGGCCACTTCCATGGCATCCTGAGTTTTACCCCCACTCGTCTTGGGAAGGCTTCTGCAGGTCCTGGACGGCAGCGCGGCCACCATGCTGGGTTTGCATCTTCAAGAGACGCGAGGCATCCTGTGTTTCTCCTCAGCCAACTCACAGAAAAACTGTCCCACACCCTCCAGAGCCACATTGTCATGGTCGAAATTGAAGCTCAGAGAGACGTTAAGTGCAGGAGGCCCGCAGACGCGGCTGACCAGATGGTTGACAGAAGCCTTCACCTCTGGAATAATTCTGATGGACTTGGAAACTCATGGTTTCTTAGCAAAAAAGTATTATGTTCAAAAAACAAACAAAAAAAACAAAACAGTGCTAGCTGGTCTCAGAAGCTGAGATGACTCCAAGGTTGTGACTGGAAAAGAGGTTGGAGGGTGGGCAGAGGCTCCCTGACTCTCTTCCATCCAAACTCTGTTGAAGCAAGAGACAGACCCAGGGGACCCCCAGGGCAGTCCTTTGCCATTTTTTAAATTGGGTTGTTTTCCTGTTGTTGAATTTTGGGAGTTCTCTATTCTGTATATTAATCCCTTATCAGATATGTGATTTGCAAATATGTTCTCCCCTTCTGTGGGTTGTCTTTTTACTCTGTTGATATCACACAAATTTGTGTTTAATTGTTCACGAGTATTTTTTCTTCTCTCCACACCCAGCAGAACTATAGGCTAGAAGATAGAGATTATCACTTATAATCATTTTATGACCCTTCAGTACAAAAGGGAGAAATTCTAGGAAAGACATTTTTTAAATATCAATTGTTTCAAATGCTACTAAAATTATTCTTACATCATGGATCATCCTTTGCAGATAAAAAACAAAGTATGGTACATAAAGAAGTTAACTTGCCCACAGTTATTGAACTACAAAGCTAAAATTTAGACTCAGTTCTAACTTGACTTTTTTTACTACATATGATTAGACTAGGGTTATTAGAGATTATTGGGCAAATGATAGACTTGATTGGGCTTATTTGTTAGTTGACTTCATTGCAAACTCCCTGAACTGAGAAATCTGTATAGATTTGCTAAAGGAATAATGTATTTATGTTATTAAAAGTCAGATTTGGGGGAAGCCAGGATGGCTCAGTGGGTTGAGAGTTCACCTTGCAGCCCCAGGGTCCAAG
The DNA here is from genome assembly GCA_004027555.1 of Craseonycteris thonglongyai. Lineage (NCBI taxonomy): Eukaryota > Metazoa > Chordata > Mammalia > Chiroptera > Craseonycteridae > Craseonycteris > Craseonycteris thonglongyai. The sequence goes on along the minus strand of PVKE010021294.1, from coordinate 3,214 downwards.
GATTGAGTCCCGGCCCCAGCCTATCCACGCAGACCCATGTGCTGATCTGGGGTGTGCTTCCCATGCGGGAGGCCCCCAGCCTAGTGCCCACCCTGTGCTGCCATGCCCCACCCCCACCCCGCCCACCTGTGTGGAACAAACTCATGCCAAAACCTGATGATGTACAACTATGGAGACTGCTCTGGGTCCTCCCCCTTCTCTGTCTCTGTCAAAAATAATAAATCTTTTTAAAAAGTCATATTTGTTTAACCCAGACTAGGCCCAAAATATAATATATTAGGCTCTTTGGCAGAGACTCCTTACATAAACTGGTCTAGAATTATGCTAATTCATCTGCTTATGCATCAATTGAATGTATAAAGTGTTTATTAGCTGTACCAATAAATGCATATTAAATGTTTCTGGCTGGCTAATGTTGGCATGTGTTTTTACTCAAATAGATTTTCCTGTAGATTTAGAGTGAAGTATGTACTGAAATAAAATTGAAGACTATAAAAATTGTTTGGAAATTCTGAACTGGTTGGCAGCCTTTTCCTTCTTTCTCCTTTCATTATGATCCTGTACCCTAATTACAGCAAATATAGGATTTAATATATTCCCTGAGTGTGTTTAAATACTCGATTTTATTGAACTAGTACAAATGACTTTACTATTCCTGTTGGCACTTTATAGTCCCTAGATATTAGACTTAGCAATTCTTTTTTTTTTTCTGTTAAATTTATTAGGGTGACATTGGTTACTTTTGGCAGTTCTTTAATCTCACTGTATACCTATTATGGTCCACTGAGCACTCCATTAGATGCAGTGTCACTCAGGTCAATCCAAGACTTCTGATATGTGGCAGCAAGCCATTATTATTATTATTGTTATTATCAACTCATGTCTTTTTTCTGATCCTTTGATAATGAATCACAAGGACAAATTTTGGAATTCATTTTAGATATAACTATGGAAAGTTTCTCTACAGTTTTCCAAGATACTATCTATGTTTTGTTTTAAACACTAGTAGACAGATTTCTTCCCCCAAGGGTTACCTCTCCAGCAATGCTCAATTTGGGTTCCAATAATTTTCAATTGGTTACCCTAAGAAAATCTTTTAAATAAAAATGTATTTGCTTGTTCTCAGTTTCATTTCTTGTATTAGAATTCTTTGGCTGCATATAACAGAAACAAATTTAAACAAAGAGAGAAATTTTGTTGGAATAATACAGGATGTTTCATGTAACCAAGGCAAGAAAATAAATCATGGCAGAAGCAAATAGAATTTTATGTAGCTGTTTAAAAAACTAAGGTAGCAATATACTCATATTACTAGATATATTGTGAAGTTATGGAACACTGTTTATTCCATAATCCCATTGGATTAAGAAAAAAGGCATGCATATAATAAATGAATTTAGAAATTCTGAAAGGGTATGCAAGCAAATGTTAACAGTGATTCCTTCTCAGAAGTTAAGGGCAGAAGGAGGGGAAGGGGTGCTGGTGGATTTTACTTTCCAGTTTATTCTCTTCTTGAGAACTATGTTTTCCATGAGCACTGTGGTAGCCACCGAGGTTTGCCAATCAGACCTTGCTTCTAAAACCAGCTGTGAAAAATGTAGTTGGCTGGCCAGCCTCCAGCTGCCAATCCTTTAGACCAACTTTAGTATTCACACCAAGGCCACTGTCTTCCTGGTTTTTCCCTAGCTAATGACTGTACATGGTAGGGGTACTAGATCTCAGGTCCATAATATGTAGTCATTAATTCTGTAAAGCCAGTTTTTGTTTTTGTTTTTATCTGTCAGGAAAAGAGGACAAGAAACAGTTTGAATCCACATGGACTTAACAATATTTAGTTTTGCTCCAGGGAGATGATAACCCTTCCCTTGCACCTTTGATGATGTAATCTAAATTATAGGAAAATCTAGGCATTCCATAGAAAAGTGGTTCCCAACCTTTTTCCACTTTTGCACCCCTTCTAAAGCCATTTCTATACATTGCACCCCTTGTTTTTATTTGTTTGTTTAGACAGAGACAGACAAAGACAGAGAGAAGAGGGAGGGCACAGAGCAGTCTCCATAGTTGCACATCATTAGTTTTTGATAAGAGTTTCATTCCATAGGTGGGCATGGGGCTGTGCAGGGCAGGAACAGGGCCAGAGGGCTCCCACATGGGTCTTGGCAAGAACTGACCTGGAGGCACACCCCAGTTCAGCATGTGGGTCCACATAGGCTGGGGCCAGGATTCGGTCTTCGGACCCTGGGGCTGCAAAGCGAGAGCTTAACCCACTGAGCCATCCCGGCTTCCCCCATTGTTTTTATTTATTGTTTTAAAGATTTAGTGTTTTACTGTTTTAACAGAGAGAGACAGAGAGACAGGGAAGGGCTCAAAGCAGTCTTCATAGTTGTACATCATCAGTTTCTGACATAGTTTCATTCCACGTGGGGGCCGTGTAGAGTGGGAATTGGGCTGGGGGGCCTCCCACATGGAAGGCATGCTCCCAAAAGCTGGGAGCCGAACCAGGGGCCTCCCACATGGGAAGCTTGCCCTAGTGAGGATTTAACTGCTGGCCACACCCCAGTTCAGCATATGGGTCTGCATGGCCAGGGGCGGGATTCGATCCTTGTACCCTGGGGCTGCAAATCGAGTGCTTAACCCACTGAGCCATCCTGGCTTCCCCTATCTTAATGTAAAACAGTGAAAATGAGGTAGTAAGTTAGGAAAGAAAAATTACTACACTAAAAGTACTCACGACAGATTTAATTTTACAATATTTATAACACAGTTAAATAGTTACTGATTATTTTTCACGTACCCCCGAACCCAGGGGTACACGTACCACCACTTGGGAACCGATGCCACAGAACATCACATAAATACATTAGTCATGCACCACATAACAACCTTTAGGTCAGCGATAAACTGCATATGAAAAATTTCCATCACCTAGTGATATCATAACCATGTTAACACTGTACAATACAAAATCCACTTCCAATGTTGCCAGTAAGAGGTCATGGCAAGTGATTGACCTGGAAGCAAAATTAAATAGCTTGGTGATTGCCGGAGGGAGGGGGAGGAGGGGGTAGGGAGAGAGGGAGGGAAGGTGGGAGAGGGCACCAGCATTATGGACACACTCAATGGTTTGGTGGTTACCAGGATAGGGGGGAGGAGCGGGGGGACAGTTGTGGGGGGAGGTGGGAGTGGGCACTAGATATAAGGGGATGGCAGGGGA
>PVKE010021293.1:0-26675 GCA_004027555.1 Craseonycteris thonglongyai | reverse complement strand
ATTCAAGCTAACTGACTGTGTTCTTCGATGAGTCGAGTCATAACTGTTGCGTTCACGCGTTGCGTCCGGTGACACGTGTAACACATAAGTCAAAATGTATTGTCTGGGTGGGCGGAGATCACAGTGTCAGGCTGTCAGAATTCTAGGAATTTATGACCTTGGCAAATTCCCAGAATGCATTAAACTATTGCTAGAAAGTCTTGTCTTCTACAATCGCTTCAAAGTCCATGGTACACGGAATTCCACCCCAGACATTGCGAGCGATCGACGATCGACCAAAATTGTCTTCATGATCCACCGTGATCGACTTGTTGGCCACCCCTGATCTAGTTTAAGAACACAGGCTTTGTAATTAGGCCAATCAGTTCTCAGTTCTATCATTCACTGATTATATAACCTGGTTGATGACTAAACACTGCTAACTTCAGTTCCCAGTTTCTAAAATAGGGCTATCAATAGTACTTACTTCCCAGGGCTGTTTAACATATGAAAAGAAAACCAATGTACAGGAATTGGTGCAGAGTTTGTATGCAATGTATTTTAACACTTCTCTTCTCCATCCTCTTCCTTTCTTGGCATTAGGATTTTATGACGGAACTAGAAATCAGAAAATGTAGTGAATCCTAAAAAAAAACAAAAAAAAAACTCTCGATATCTTTTTTCTTACCCACAAGTTAAACACTCAAGAGGCCTTCTTATTAAATTTAACAATAAAAAAAAAATTTTTTTTTCACCCAAAAAAAAGAGACCTGCTTGTACCACCAATGTAAATTAGTTCCAACAAGTAGTTCTATCTCATTATTTTATTTTTTCTTAGCAGTTAAAATCAGTATTGTGCTTATGTATCTATTTACTAATTACTTTATAATGATTTTCCAACTTCAACATCTGTGAGAAGAAAGACTTTACCTTTTCACACTTTCCATCCTGGCATCTAAAAGGCAGACTGAAACTATTTTTTGAATTATGAATGCCTGCCCCTCTTCCTGCCTCTTCATCAAACTTGTCAATTGTTTATTTTGGAAAAGAACCCCTTGAAAAATCAGTTGATGAAACATAACATGGTTTGTTAGACTTATCACAACAAGGTTGAATAATACCCTGATAAAATTTTATTCATGTCTCAAAAACAGAAAGTGGGGTAGGGCACAGTTAGGTTTTCAGGGCTTGAGATGAGTGATTTTGAGGTAAATGCTACAGGATTGGAGGGTTCTGGATAACTATTATGATATGATTGTTTTTGGATTGGTGAGCACAGCAAAATGAGGGACTTGAAATGAGTCATAATAAGTAAGCTGTTCAGTTATTCTGGTGCCTTACTCCAAGAAATGGTATTTCCTGCAGTAAGCATCTGAGATCTTTTTGTTTGCTGTTAGTATTGCTTAGCAAAGAACTGTATATTAAGTTTCTTCCAAGAATTGTTTATATGAGGAGGTATTACTGTACTCAAAATTTTTAACACAGGGACAGGAAATTATTTTGTTTCCATTATTAAAGTTGTATTTGCTTTTGACACGCAAATTCCTTTTTTATTTCTGTATTGTCATTACTGTTGTACATTACAGCTTGACTCAATTTTGATTCAAGTTTTCATTTGTGTTTTTGCATTACATTTTTCTATCTCCTTTATGGAATAAACTTAGATGATTTCCCCATGTTTGATGCATATCAAAATTCAGTGTTAGGCTTCCCTGAAATTTTTAGACTGCCCTTACTCATTTAGATATGCCACCCATTGTCACATCTTCAAATATAATCTGTTTTCAGTAGATTCAAATATTAAAGTTTTATTATGACTTCTCTCTGAAGATTCAGGTCACTCTCACATACTCACTAGTTCACACTTATAAAGTAATATTCCATTTTCAAACCATCTATTGCATATCTAAACGTCAACTAGTGGTTATCCTCTTATAGAGTTTTAAAACAGTTTCATTAGAGATTCTGTTACTTGGATGAGTTTGATGCCTAGGAAACAAATTTTACTCTGTTCTCTCTGAAGACCCCTCACCCTCATTCTATTATAATTTTTAGTTGGTATTAGTAACAATAATTTTATTGTCTCCCATAATAACCCTTCTGTTTTATTTCTTTGACCAAGAATATAGTTTAATTTGTTTATAATTGATGTGTGATTTTTATAAATAGATTTTTCTGTGGGTTTTAACTACTTTTCTTCAACCCAACATTCACATAACAGCCAGATTAATTTTTTCTAAAAGTATGCTTTAATTTTGTTACTTAAAAGTCTTCAGTAGTATGTAATTACTAATCATTTAACAACTAATATTTATGGTTACTTATACTAAATTCCTGCCCAACCTTAGTGAATTTCTAGGTAAACATTATACTTACTCTTAATGGGTTAGGGTCTGGCTGCCTGCCCATAATAAGGCAATAATTGAAAGACAAGTTGATGAAATGAAAAACAGGTTTATTCAAAATGCCAGTCTTTTGAGAGGATGGTAGACTCCTGTCCAAATGCCATCTCCCTTTTTTCCTCCATGACCAAAGGGAGGTGGTCCAGAAATTTTTTGGCGATTTGAAAAAGAAAAGATGGTGCTTCCAAGATTCTAGTTGGTTTCAGAGATCAAGGTGGGTCTTACGCAAATGTTCTCTTGAGCAGATTCATTAAGGAGTGAAGCAAATAAAGGTGGAAAGTTTTAAGCTAAATTCCATTGTTGAATCAAACTTAACTTAGGGTTTTAGAGCCTGAAAATAGACATACAATGTTATTCTTTTTACTTAACACTTTTCTGTACCACTGAATTAGTCATGCTGGTCCACTTGCTATGCCTTTACTATACCACATATTTTTCTCCATTTTTGGTTACTTTTTCTCCCTACTTAGAATACTGTTTCTCTCAATCCTATTCATTTTTTAATTTCCACTTTAAATTTCTCTTTTAGAAAACCTTCCCAAAGAAGTATAAACCACAGAGTAAGCTAAATCTTAGAAGGTAATGGATTCATTGCCAAGATGTTGAGTGTCATTTTTTAAAACAATTTAGGGATTTGACATTCAGTAAAGGCATGGGCATGATTCATAGAAAACTCTCTGAAGAACTGGGGCCATGAGTAGAAATGCAGAGTGGTTTTCACTGGGAGTTAACAGGAAGGTGAATGAATAAACAAGCTAGAGTATCCGAGAATTGTTCTGACATGAAAGTACCTTCAGACCCCTCAGGCAGCACTGAAAATATTCTTATTCAATAGGCTGTAGTACTGCTCAGCCTCTCTTAAATAATGTATGTCTTTGTTTCTATTCTATTGAATGTGTGAAATATAATGAATTCAATATATAGTCTCTTCATGAGAAAATATATATGGTTTATCATCTTCTAGGACTCTTGAAAGTCATAAAAGGCAAAGAAACTACAATTTAAAATATTTTGCACATAAAACTTTTTCCGAAGTAAAACCCAGAATATTTTCCATTAACAATTGAGTTTCCTTTAGGGAAGATATAAATATGTTTATTCTTTATTGCTTCAATTGTCATTATTTGGATAGATGTGGCTTAAGAATGGGAAATTGGGGAAGCCGGGATGGCTCAGTGGGTTAAGCGCTCACTTTGCAGCCCCGGGGACTGAGGATTGAATTCCGGCCCCAGCCCGTGTGGACCCATATACTGAACTGGGGAGTGCCCCCAGTTCAGTTCTCACTGGGGTGAGACCCCGGCCCAGTTCATACCCTGTGCAGCCCCACTCCCACCTGTGGAATGAAACTATGTGGAAAAACAAATGATGTGCACCTATAGAGACTGTTCTGGGCCTTCCCCCTTCTCTCTGTCTCTGTCTCTGTATCTCTCTCTCTGTCAAAAACAATAAAAGTAAAAAAATAAAAGATAAATAAAAAGAATGGGAAATAATAGCACAGACCAAGGCTTCAAAAAGCCCATATCCATTCAATCTAAAAGTACAGGAAAATCAAACTAAATTTTTCTCTTCTGTATTTTTTATATTTTACATATTGTTTAATTAACTGAATAGAATCTTTTTCTTTGTAGAATCTAATTGATTCTGTCTCTAGAAAATGCACCATTTAGGGAATTTCTGGAAGATGCTTATTTTATGTCTATATACTGTCTAAAATGACATTTCCCATTCATTGTTAATTATTTTTTTGGAAAAAAACAACAACAAAGTATTTTCTATGTGTTCTGAGGAATCCTAGCCTTATGAGATCATAAGATGCAGTATATGGAGGGGTGGGGGGAAGCTGTGATCAAATACATTGGGAAAAACGGTCTGCTCAACTTCCATCTAAAGAGTCACACTACACATTTCAATTTTAAAGTTTCTGAGGAGTCCTACAGGAAATAGACTTGTTTCTTTTATATTTCACTGAGAGATTCCCTAGCATTTTATGTAGTATTTTTTTTAAGATAGTATTTTTCAAAATGTTTCTATTAAAGGGCAGTTTTTCTTAATCTCTAAGCTATCATGATATAATACTTTTATGAAATATTATAAAATGTGTCATTGTAAACATGAAATAAAAAAATACAAGCTCAGATTTTCATTTGTAGCTTCAAAGGAGATAATAGTTTCACATTTCTAGAAAATTGAAAATGTTTATACTCAGTTTCTCTTTGTGGACTAAACCTAGTTCATAGACCAGAATTTAATTAGCATAGCTATAAAATACCCTGGTTACTGGAGTTCTGGAAGAACCTTAAGGTTAGTTAAAAAATAATTGATAATAACATAAAATATAAAATTAACTTTAAATGCTTGCAGTAAACTTCACTCACTTGGGATATATCCTATTTATTATTTTACATATTAAGAGAAAAATAACCCTGTTCTAGCTAGTTCTCTAGAGTCTACTTTCCTTTAGATTGGCTATTTTACATATTAATTTATTTGTATGAAGTAACAGAACGCATGCTTCTGTTGTTGTTCCTGATGCAACTAATAGCTTGACCTTCTTGGGCACTACAGTTTTTTAAACTTCTTTTGGTCTAATTCATTATTGGAAGGTGAATTGGCTTCAGGCATAAAAGGTTAAGGATCTGATAGGAGAGGACAGATCAGGGATCAGCTAAGGTGAAGGACAGAACAGTGACTGTAATAATATTGAACATCTTCTTCAAGAATATCTGGTGCTCACTTAATGATCCATCATGTAATGACCCTGTGGAAAGATAGCAATACCAAGACCCTAATTCTGAGCTCAATGTTGGAACTGTCAGTGTCTTGACATTATTTGATTTGACCTAGGAAGCATCTACTTAGAGCAGCCCGTTCTTAGCATGGGCCATTTTCTTTGTCATGAACCAGAAGAGTTAGTTGGTTATGCCTCAGTGGTTTCTACATTCTAGATAATAGCACATGACTTGGTTGACTTTTGGAGGTAGGTTTCCCTCAAACCTCACGATAAAGAATCCTAGTTCAGGAATCTGAGGAAGAGCTGAGTTTCATGTCACTACAAATCCTCAAAGACCTTCTGATGTGCAAGCAATTTGGGCAACTAATTTATTCACCCTGGGATAAACATTTTTATAAATAGAGATACATGGCACAAAGCACCTCCTTTTTAATTGAGCTCTAGTATTCCCTAAGAGGGCTTGGGGGGGGGGGGGTGGCAGAGGCATAGCATTTCAGCCATTACAAGAAAACTAAATGCTGCCATCAGTATGTAAATTATTTCTGAAGGCTTGGGCAACCACATGTCTGAGTGTGGCTCATAGAGTTCGAGTTCCCCCAGAGAATACAAGGATTTTAGTAGTAGTTACTATTATTTAAGCATAAAAATCAATCCACAGATATATGCAATTATTGAATGCATCAGCATATAACTTTCAGATCCTTTAGTTCTATATTTGTCTGTCTCTGCTTTATACAACTACATCTAAACTTCTTTTATTATTAATTTTTTTTTCTCTTTTACTCTTATTCTTTGCTTTCTTAGCTGTGTGTGCTTCTTATTGACTAAATTGTCAGTGCCTTTTCAAATTAAAACTGAATTCTGAAGCCAGTCATCGTGCAAGCCCCAATCTAGCTTTTGCCACAAACTGCCCTCTGGCCTGCCAACATCCTCTAGTGTGCTCTCAGAGTTGCTATCAAGATACCGTAGCTTTCTTAAAAATGTACCTATTTATTGAACAATACGGGATTCCTGACCAAAAAAAAAAAACATTATACTTTTTTTTACCATCTGGTCTTACCGAATAGAGCTTAAATTTTCCCTCAGATTGACTGAACTTTAGAGAGCCTTCTTCTGGCCTCTAGGCCTCTAGGCCTCTAATCATCCTTGAACAATTTCCTTGGGAAAACTTGTAATTGTGAAGTTCTTCTCTTCCTCTAGGAGATTTAAAACTTCAAAAAATCTCTTGGTGGTTTTACAAACACGACAGCCTTTCTCAAGGACCTCTGAACCATCTCTTGGAAATGTAATCAAGGAAGGTGTCACCCCATCTTCCAGACTCTGGGAAAGTAGGAACCTAGCTTCAGTAAGTGCCTTGGTCTGTTATAAAATGACCTCCATTCATAAAGATACAAGAAGATTTATTTTTCCTTTTGGTAAGTCAATCAGCCAACATAAATGACCTATGATCCCTCACCTCCATTACAATAGCCTTAAATAAATTCTTCCTTGCCTGTTTAACTTTGTCCTGTACAATTTTTTGCCTTGACAGTACTAATGCTTTTGTTGTATGTTAATCTAGACATAGAGACTACTAAGAACATCTACTACTGATTTAAAAATTACTAAGTAAATATGAAAAACACTTTTCTTAAAAATTATTACTTATTATCTAGTGTTATTTCATTAGTTTTGTCACCTAAGCAAATACAAACATATCCTTCATAATAATTTATATCAAACCATAGAATATTATTTTATAACTCTAAACTATTTTTTGTTTATACATACAATGAAACAATTAACTTTGTATGCAATTAAGCAATATTGTAGATATTTTTCTAAGCACCTAGTCTCCCTTTTAAATGCTCACATCTCTAGCTTAATAGAGCATGTCCTGATTTTTTTATTTTCATATTTGCTGTTTTATACTGCATTAGTTTTTGTCACATAATTCATTTGAAATGAAATCCATCATTATTCTCTTATTTGCTATTATTTTATAAATATATTTGGTTATTCCCATTTTTAATGGTTCTGGTTCAATTGATAAAGACTTATATCTTGAATGTCCTTATAGGGTTTTCTAAAATAAGAATTAAAGAAAACAATGTCATATATTTTATACAGTTCTTATTGATATTTTTTCTTTGTGAAAGTTTGTCATTTTCATTGGCTTTATTTTTTTAAAAAAAAGGTTCATTGCAAAATAAAATAGAATTATATTATGATTTACAGAGTCTTCCATAACCACCTAGTGCACAATAGCAACTTTTTATAATATTTAAGAGAAATTATAATGTTGATCCATCTTTTTATAATATTTAAGAGAAATTATAATGTTGATCAGTCATCTTGGCATATTCTTACTGATTTGCCACCATAATGCTCTAAGGACTCTTACTTTTAATTTGAAATAGTAAGACAAATGTTATATTTTAAAACATTAATGGGAAAGCTGGGATGGCTCAGCGGGTTAAGCGCTCGCTTTGAAGCCCCAGGGACTGAGGATCAAATCCCGGCCCCGGCCTATGAGGACCCACATGCTGAACTGAGGTGTGCCCCCAGTTCAGTTCTTGCGGGTGCAGCCTCATGCCCACCTGTGGAGTGAAACATATGGAAAAACTAATGTCGACTATGGATACTGCTCTGGGCCCTCCCCTTTCTCTCTGTCTCTCTCTGTCTCTGTTTCTCTCTGTCAAAAATCAATAAAATAGGGAAAGCCGGGATGGCTCAGAGGGTTAAGCACTAGCTTTGAAGCCCCAAGGACTGAGGATCGAATCCCGGCTCCGGTCCAGGTAGACCCACATGCTGAACTGGGGTGCACTTCCCGAATGCAGTGAGACCCCAGTTCAGTTCAAAATAAATAAATAAATAAATAAAAATAAACAGGTGAAATTAACTTTAACAATGTATTAAAAAAAAAAGTCGGGGAAGCCGGGATGGCTCAGTGGGTTAAGCGCTCACTTTGCAGCCCCAGGGACCAAGGATCGAATCCCAGCCCCGGCCTGTGCGGAACCATATGCTGAACTGGGAGCTCCCCCAGTTCAGTTCTCTCTCTGTCTCTGTCTCTGTATCTCTCTCTCTCTCTCTGTGTCAAAAATAAAAATAAACAAATAAAAATATATTAAAAAAATAAGTCAATAAAATAAATCTTTAAAACATTAAGGATATATTGTTTAATGTAGCTTTTTGTTTGTTTTCTTCATATTCACCGACTAGCTATAGTTTGAGCCATAGCTATTAACTTTTGAAGAAGCACCTTTACCAAATTCATCACAAATAAAATCTTTAGCTTGAAAAAAAGACAGATAAGATTGAAGATCAGGATTTCTAACTCTATTTTTTCTTGAAAGATAATTCAATTGAGTTTCATTTTTAGGTTAAAGAAATAGGAGTACAGAGAGGTTAACTTGCCCAAAGTTGCACTGCATGAATATGGCATAATGAAGACTTGACCTGAGGTCTCTATGCACCCTGGTCCAAACATCTCACCATTGGGCAGAACTTCCTCCTCAGTAAACTGCTTGAGAATGATAGTGCGTTTCCCCTTTCTGGGTCCCTACATGGCACATCCTTATGATTTAAAGTCTAATTTGCAATTTCCTTGTAATCAATTTCCACTTCTAAAATCCATCAGTCTTGGGAAAAGGTGTGAGTGGCTTGCTGTGACTAAATGTGCAATATCACAATTCAGTAGCCTTTAATCAAAATCAGATATTCAGTTTCACTTTTAAAAATTTGATGTGTTCATAGGTGATTGTATGCCTAGATTTTGAAGTAATGGCCTTCGTGTATTTTGAAAACTCTCTCTGCGTTCCCAGTTTCCTTTAATTTTACATTGCTTGATGTGTTTTCTACAGCCCTCTCACCCCATATCAATGTAGAATGGAAGGTAAGTGTCCCTCAGAGCTAGTTGTATTCCCATTCTTTAAATTAGCTGATTATGGGCTGAGGTAAATGTCAGTTTCTCAGAGGTGTGTTTCTTCTCTCTAAAATGACCAATCTCAACAGACCAATTAAGCAAAAGAATGCTGAGCCGGCTTCCGACAGGTAAAGCACTCAAAACACACAGCAACTGTCAGTCTATGTACCTCTAAGCAATTTCTCTGAGAGAATTTTTTGAAAGGTTGAGCTAATGGGTTTGAGTACAGCTGTGCACAATGTTTTGCAGAGGCAGCAAAACTAAGGAAATGTAAGTTGTTGCCAGCTTCCTGGAACAGCGGTCCTCTGCTTTCATAAACAAGAGGGAGTGAAAAGGAATCCTTTACTACAAAAGACTGCTTTTCATTTGGGGTAAGCGGCAGTTTTGAACTGAGACCACCCTGGGGCCTTCAGCTGCTTAAACATAAAAGGGCAAGTCAAGTTTTACTGAATAGATGTGGCTAAGCTTGTACATTCATTGTTTCCCCTAAGCTTTTATCATCTTTTCAGGGGAATTTCTTAACAGCCTTTTCTGCATAATATCTGAAATACTGTCAGCATGAAGGGACCTCAGATTTTTTTTTGAAGGAATATGTATGGTATATTACTTGGGAATCAGGCTGCATACATTTTTTATTTAACTTGAACTTTATTACAGCATAGCGTGGGATGGAATGAATCTAGACTTCAGAATCCAACAATCTTGGTTAGAATCCTGAATCAACCACCTAATAGTTGAGTGTTCCTAGGTTGCTTAGTGAATCCCTTCCTATTATCATTTTTGTTTTCAACTCCCACATCACAAACTGTGGTAACTATATCAGTTCATACACTTGCAGTGTATCTGAAGCACGTCTAGCATATCATGCATGCTCAGTGAGTGAATCTTCCCATTTAGAATTTTTAAAAAAAGATTGTATTTTCAATAGAAGACTCCGCTTAGTTTCCAAATCATGCCCTTATGTTTGTCAACATTATCATTGTCTGTCACTTGGGGAAAAAGCTGTGTTTTGGACCAATTGGATACATGAACTGTTTTTCTGTGGTGCACAAGCTGAGAATTATTTTTGCATTTTTAAATGTTGGAAGAAAAAAGAGGATAATATTTTTGACACATGAAAATAATATGAAATTGAAATTTTAGTGTCTATAAATAAAATGCAATTGGAACACAGGTATGCTCACATGTTTAGATAGTGGCTGTTTTGGTGTCCCATTGCCTGGTGGAATATTTGCAACAGGAAACATACAATCCGCTAAGCCTAAAATATATATTATCTGGCCCTTCACAGCTAAAGCTTACAAACTCATACTCTGGAATGCTACGGTAGGTAAAATCATATGAATATATTTAAATTGTCTTAATTGAGTAGAACACTGCTCAAAAAGTGTCAATTCAGGTGATAAAATGTAATATAAAGCCGAACGACAAAATCACACTGACTTTGTTTATTTTTGCTTATGATATCTTTGTTTTCCGGAATGTGAATCTCAGAGATGGTAAATGAAGTCCAAACATATCCTTTTTTATTACAGAGAATACATTCTGGAGCCAGGAGGAGTCTCTAAAGCCCTTATTATTCTAGTAAATTTCTGTTGTTATTTCTATAACTAATTTTCCTGCCTAGGAAGACAAGTTTTATATTTGGGATCAAGTGACCAGTAGCCTTCAGTGATCTAAAATTTAAAGTGTGTTGGTTCTTACTACCCTTTATCAGAAGTTCCCTTATTACTCTTGAACTTAGTATTTTTTATTTTTAAGATTTATTTTATTGGTTTTTGACAGAGAGAGAGACAGAGAGAAGGGGGAGGGCCCCCAGCAGTCTCCATAGTTGACAGCATTAGTTTTCCTAATAGTTTAACTCCACAGATGGGCATGGGGCTGCGCAGAGCAGGAACTGGGCCAGCAGCCTCCACATAGGCCCTGGCAAGAACTGAACTGGGGGCACACCCCAGTTCAGTATATGGGTCCGCATGGGCTGGGGCCGGGATTCGATCCTCTGGCCCTGGGGCTGCAAAGCGAGTGCTTAACCTGCTGAGCCATCCCAGCTTCCCAGTATTTTATTTAATGCCAAAATTAAATGTATGTCTTTCTATATAAAAGTTTTTTGGAAAGCCTACTCTTGAATTTTTTAAAGTGGTCTTTATGACTTTGGAGTTTGTTTTAGGAAATCATGGAAACACAGTGCATTGTTTACACTGTGGTCTCTTGACCAAGCAAATTATTTAAAAAGCACATCTTCTTATTCCTCGTACTTCAGAGTTTTCTTAAACATTATAAACATTTCTAAAGATAAGTATACCTTATTTGAAAATTCTATAAACTTAATGCATTTTATTTAAATAATAAAATTGAAAAAAATGTTGAGAAAAAAGTAGAGAAAAGGTACTCATATTTTTGTGTCCTTATAACTATTTCTTGTTCTTTTCAATTTTTGATCCCAAAGTAAATTTGTCCGTAAACGTACACATCCAAACAAAAAGATAGATGAAGGAGAAAAAGTTTCAGATGCAAGGAAACAGGACAGTAAAATAAGCTGTTAAAAATTAGGGCAGCCTGGTAGGCAGGAAACAATTAGGGCACTGCAATTCTGAGATAGGGAGAAGAGGGCAAGGAATAACATAATATGACAGGTGAAGGATGAGCTGGGTCTTTACATTATCAAGGAGGAAGATGGAGCACTTGGATAGGGAGTGAAAATCAAATGAACATCTGCTGACTCAAAATAAGGTGTCAATGCCCCAAACATAAGATATGAAACTCAATAGGAAATGCGGTAGGTAAAGGCTCCAGATTGTTGATGAGAATTTAAAGACATTTTTTGAAGATGAAAGACATTTATCTGTTCCTGTAAAAGTAAACATATTTTGTCTTTGGGTGTTTCCTTTCTAAGGTGCTGATTTATTTTGTAAACATTTAGTAGATTAAAAAAAATCCTAATACATTGTATACAGTGGATATAATTTTTTAAATATCTCTAATTCTACATAATATTTATTATTCAAACAGAAGTTCACATGATGTGACTATTAGGACTGATTACTTTAAAACCTAAATAATCCATTGATATTTTATCACACTACAAAATGTTCAAATATATACAATATAATAATGAGCTTTTTCCATAGAAGGAAATAAAATATAAAGTTCATAATTAATGTTTCACATCCAGTTTCACTTCAGATATATGTTTTCCTAAAACTCACATTTCAAAATGTATTGACAAAATTAAACAAACAAGCAGCGATGATTACTCTCCCCCACAAAACAATACGAGCAAGAACAGGAATAAAAACGATTTAAAAAAGGGACCAGATGCACTAGATAATGTAGGATGTTTTTTAACAGCAATTTCCATATAAATGATGTGAATACTACATGAGCAACAGTAGTCTGAAGGAACGTACATTTTCTCACTGTGAGACAAACATCATTTACCAAAACCTAATGGACTTTGCAGCTCTTGAAAAGAAAACCAATAGAGCAAATGTTACCCCATGCCATATCTGGTATCAGCAGTGTGCCTTGAATGCTGTTATTTACTTAGAAATACTTTGTGCCCTTCTGTCTGGGAGCTACCCAATGATAGCAGTAAGGTAGTGTTTTTTCTCACAACTTCAGAGATGCTGCAATTTCTTTACTAATTTCTGGAAGCATTGGACAGAATTTAAATGTGCGGACTGGCTCCAAATATTTAGACTCAGTAACGCATGTATGAAGAGGCACTTTTCAAAAAAGAACTAATGACAAATACAAGGATATTATGCAACTAAGATCAAAGAATAATTTACTGGGATGTGAAAGATAAGGAACTAACAAGATTTTGTGGGTCTCTTGTGGAAATGGAAATTCATTCCATTTTGTTTTATAAGAATAAACCTAAAGGGAAATTCACCAGTTTTATATCCTCAGATTAATCTATCAAATATATTCTACAAGTAGTAAAAATAGTTTTGTTTTTAAAGTTTTTCAAATACCATTTGTATCTCTTGTTTGATGTTGGTGGTCCTTCCCATCCCTGCCATGATTCACTTTTTTATTTGTCAGAATTCCCTTTTTTCTTTCTTCTTTTTTCTTTCTTCCTTTCTTTCTTTTTTTTTTTTACTCACTTCTTTGATTCAATTTATTCTTGAAATCCAATCTTAATTGCTTGTCACAGGACCAGAAATCTAAAGATAATACCTACATTCTGTAACAGTTTGAAACCATTGGGGAATAATGGTGTTTATTCTGTTACTTAAAACTCACTATAGACTTACATATGAAAATCACTGGAGATTAATTATATCATGAATCACTATATATATATATATATATATATATATATATATATATATATATATATATATAAAATTATATTTTAAGAAAATTATTCTATTTTTCTCTAGAACTAAAAATGACTTCATTTTAAGTTAGATATTGTTTATTGTACATATGATCAAATGATCAATCATATTTATACTATAGATACTAAGTGACAATATGAAATTTCCTTTAAAAAGAAACACATACAACCTGTCAAAATGATAAATAAGCACTTACTTTTTTTGGTAACTAAATATTATGCAATCTATCTGAAGAGTATTTATGTCTTTACATCCCAAGAACCCAGCTATATTGTAAACCAAGTACCAAAGGCACCTACACAAGCCATATGCTTATTACTAGATTCTTAGACTAAGTTCTATTCTTCTTTTCTTATCAAAAAGCTATAATCTATCTCTTACTTTGGTCAAGATTTTATATCTGTTGTCATTATTTTGAGCACACACACATTTCTTCTTTGTTTTGAACTAGGTATCAAAGAACAGATTGAGCAAAACTAGGATATTCTGGAATCTGTTTCTAATTCAGAGTAACTACTTTAGGCAACGAATGAACACCTTCAGTGCTGACCCCAGTAACAGGGACATAAGAGTATTGACATGGTTCTTCAAGAAACATTATCCTTACTTTTGGTGTTTGATGCTTTAAGATATCTCAGCTGAAATTTTAGGTTAATGTCATTTATTTATTCCATCATTCAGTTGCTTGTTCCATTAAGACAACTATTTTTAGTTTTCACTATGTGCTAAACACAGACTGTCATAGTCCCAGTAATAATAGCAGCCAGCTTTATTGGGTGCTTACTATATGCACTGAGCTAAAAATTTAACAGTTACTTGTCATGAGATAGCATGCAAACTCACATGAAGCATGTGTTTTTATTATACCCATTGTAGAGGAAAGTAAATTGACAGTTAAATAAGATAAGTTAAGCAAAGTTGTGTAGTTAATCAGGGTATAGTTTTAAGTCAGACACTGAAGTCCAGACTTTACTGTTTATCTCTAAAAAATGAGGTTTCTGGTATATGTATTTTCATAGTTCAGTGTAGAAGTCAAGTATTAGATAATCTCACCATAATTAGACTAACATAGATGGAACTATGCATAGTTGTTACAGTAAGACCTAGAAGGTACAAAAGTACATTTAAAGGAAATTTTTTTTTAATTAGTCACCTTAAGTCATTACTGGGTTGTTTCCAGTGCCTTTAAATAGGTTGTTACTCAAAATCTATACATGGAAAGTTTCAGGATATTCTTTAACATATATGGGAAATTATATTTTTTGTTTTGGTCTTTTTCATGTCTATATATGTGCCTGGTATTTTACACAACCAGTACAATTCTCAGTTTCCTTTTTATAACAAAATAGATTAATTTAATGTCATCTATTAGTAAATATTGATTAAATAAATTTAATTTCTCCCAGATTTATTTGACTTAAAATGTATATAATTATTGTGAAACAATAAAATCATTCCTATTAATTTACTTATTCCATATCATTTATGTAAAGATGCATGTATATCTATCAACAAGCATCTATCATTTATCTATCATCTATCTACCGATCTGTTGCTATCTATCATCTTTTTCTATCTATGTCTTGGCTCCATATCAGCCTTCAATGACTGCCCCATTTTTTGTCACTTTTTACCCAAACACTCAAATAGTTTACTATATTCCATTTTGACTTTTTGAATTTCTTTGCTGAACTTATATGCCCTTAAACTCCACTGAAGCCATTCATGTATATATCACCACTGACCTCCCTATTATGAAGAACAATAGTCCTGAGTCTCTCCTCATCTAACATACTCTCTCAGAAGATTTAAAAAACTCAGATCCCTCTTTTTTCAAGCACTGAATACTCTTGACTTCTGTGATACCATTAACTCCTGGTTTTCTTCTTGCTCTATTGATGTGTTCTTCTGAGTTGAACCAGTTCTTTGGTTCCACTCTTTTTCTCAACTTCTAAATATAGTTTGCCTCAGAAAGATGAATTGTTCCTAGGCTTTGTTTTGTAACTTTGTACTTTTTACACTCCCTCACCTGGTGACCTACCTCATCATAGATGTAATATGAATCTATTGATATATCTCTGGCATATATTAGTCTATAGCCTTAAACACTACCATGAGTTTCAGTCATGTATTCACATTTTATTAATTAATTTACATTGACTAATTAATTCATCTATCCATTTTTTTATCACTCTTTCAGCAGACTTATTTATTTATTTATTTATTTGACCTAGCCAGACAAGATCTCTACTTGCATGGTGCTTTATTTTCTGAAATATTTTGAGGGAATGAATCTTATTTTTGATTCTTAAGACATTGTGACTATAATACAGAACTAATTTTGTAGAATTTAGCTTATATAATATTTCTGAATGATCTTGCATCCATTCCAGATGGGTAGGGCTGGGCAATATTTTTCTTCAGATCAAAATATAACTGATGAAGTATTCAACCCACCAAAATTCTCAACAAGTGATCACTTCAATAAAATAATTTGTACAGATTACCCATGAGCAAGATACAATGTTGAGTATATAAAGTGTTGATATAAAATGAAAGAATTGGGGAAGCCGAGATGGCTCAGTGGGTTGAGTGCTCACTTTGCAGCGCCAGGGACCAGGGATCGTAATCCCGGCCAGGCCCGTGCAGAACCATGCTGAGCTAGGAGCTCCCCTAGTTCAGTTCTCTCTCTGTCTCTGTATCTCTCTCTCTCTCTCTCTGTCAAAAATAAAAATAAATAAATAAAAATATATTAAAAAAACGAAAGAACTGATGTTCCCCAGGTAAACCCTTTGAGATAAAAGAGGTTCAAATCTATATCAGATAAAAGGCTAATAGATCACATTTTTGTGGCTCTAGCTCCACTCTCAAAATTTCAGACTTTTCAGATCTATAAAAATCCCTTTGTATTTCTAAACACTTAGGAGGTCCTAAGAATTCTTGCAAATGAATATTTTCTCCATATTCACACAAGTCTTCTAGCTTTGAGATTCTGGTTAGCTGTCATTCTGCTCTTTCATCTGTATTGTTATCTAGTGCCATTTCTGCTTTAAAAAAAGGGGGGAGTAAGCTGGGATGGCTCAGTGGGTTAAAGCGCTCACTTTGCAGCCCCGGGGACTGAGGATCGAATCTAGGCCCTGGCTGGTGCAGACCCATATGCTGAACTGGAGAGTGTCCCCAGTTCAGTTCTCACTGGGGTGAGACCCTAGCCCAGTTCCTGCCCTGCGCAGCCCCATGTCCACCTGTGAAATGAAGCGATGTGGAAAAACCAATGATGTGCAACTATGGAGACAGCTCTGGACCCTCCCCCTTCTCTCTGTCTCTGTGTCTCTATCTCTCTCTGTCAAAAACAATAAAAATAAATCTTAAAAAAAAAAATGTACCAACATTGTGGGACATTCGCCCTCTGATTTTTTCCAAGTGCCTTATAACTTTCCTTCTTCATAGTTATTTTAATGACAGTGGGCTCCTTGTTGTTCTTGAAATATGACTATTCAACTCAAGCCTCTGGTCTTTGCACTATGTTTTTTTCTGATTGAAATGATCTCCACGCATATAACCAAATGGCTCATTTTGTCATCCTCACAGATCATATCACCTTCTCAGCAAGGTCTGTTCTGAGTACAATAACTACAAACATATTCTTCTTGGCCAGCATAATCAACCCACTCACCTTGTCTATTTGTTTATCTCATAGAAAGTATTATCTCATAACAATGCTATATTTTAATTCTTGTAGCATTTTTATTTTGTTACCCTCCATTATAATAATTCCATGGGGGCAGGGATTATTGTTCTTTATTGTTTGTTCACCGTTGTGGTCCCAGAACTGAGCCTGTTGTAAGCAATATAAATATTTGTTGAATCAAGCAGACATATTCACCATGCAAGCAATATATTTTAACATTCACTGTAATTGGTTTAGAAATAAATAACAGCAATTTCTATAATTGATTTATAAATGAATTCTAAAAATAACAATAGGTAGCACAACTCGTGTGGGATGAGGCTGAAGCATTATGTACAGGCAGCCTTAAATGTTTCATTTAAAAAAAAAAAAAAAAAGTCAATGTAATTAGCCAAACATCTGAGTTACAACATTCACATACTTAATGTAGAATATGCTAACAGAAAGTAGAAAAGAAAAAAATAATAGTAATTAAGTGAAAATTAATTTATTTTATAAAAAGAATTATATACTTATAGGCAAACACCTGGTAGATGATTGTGGGAAAAAAAGAGGTAAGACACTTTTTAAAAAGGAAATATGATTATAAATGCTCCCAAAATTAAATATTAATGTACATATTATGAATAATTATAGGAAATACATTTAAAAATATAAACAAAAATAGATGGAGAAATTATAAAATTACCATTTAAAAAACTAACTAAAGAAGAATTATAAAATCTGAACAAAATTTTAATATTTAACCAAATAGAATAGTTAAAAATTCTCTGCGGATGCTGGGGTGGCTCAGTGGCTAGCGCGCTGTCATTGCAGCCTCGGGGTCTGGGGATTGAGTCACAGTCCCACCCCAGCCTGTACAGACCTATATGCTGAACCTCAGTTCTGTTTCTGCTGGGGCCAGCTTCCCTCATGGGAGACTCCAGGCTCAGCTTCCACCTGGGCATGCTTCTCATGTGAGAGGGTTCCTGGCTTGGGGAGCACACCTCCCATGCAGGAGGACCCCTGGCCTGGTTCCTGCCCTGTGCAGCATCACATGTACCTGTGGTATGAAACTATGTCAAAAAACTAATGACAGTACAACTATGGAGACTGCTGTGGGCCCTCCCCCTTCTCTCTGCATCTCTCTTCCTCTCTCTCTTTCTGTCAGACAAATAGTAAATAAACAAATAAGTCTTACAAAAAATTCTGAAGAAAATATCAGGTTTCCAGAAGGATTTACAGGCATATTTTATCAAACATTTAAGAAAACCCCAATTCCACATGTACATGAACTATTTCAGACCGTTTGTGCACAAACTCTTTTCCACAGAGAATTTCACTTGTACACAAATTCTTACAAAGGAAAACACTGCACCTTCTCAAGGTATTTTGCAAGGCTAGCAAACCTGGTACCAAAGTCATTAAAGGACATTATAGGAAAGTAATATTTAAAAATATATGTACTCATAAACACAGATGGCAAAATCCTAAACAATTTATTTTACCAAATCAATTTATACACAAAAAGCCTGTACAGCTTAACCATATAGATATTCTCCAAGTATGTAGCAGTACTTCAGTAAAAAAAAATTGGTTATTGTCATACCACATTATCTTTAATTGCATTACATGGTTTAAAATACTTTGATAAAACCAATAAACTAATAATAGCAACTATTACTGAAAAATAACATGACAAAGTACATCTGCAAAGCAACTTTTAAAAAGATTTTGAAGAAGACGATGAAGATACATTAAATTACCACCTCTATCTATGTTTTATACAAGGTTTTGGCCAGTATCTTGTAATTACAGAAAAAAACAAACATATATAAAACAAAAAGATAAGTAAATAAATCCTCATCATTTATAGTTTAACAGGTTGAGCACTTGCCTTGCAACTGTGAGGACCAGGAATCAAATCCTGGCCCTGGCCAGTGAAAACACATGCTGAACTGAGGTGCAACTGATAATCATTGGGAAGGTGATGAAGGTTCACATTTCCCATTCAGGAGGCCAATAGTTCGGTTTCCACCCCATGAAGCCCCACATCCACCTATGTGGAATGACTATGTCACAACTAATGCTGTACAACTATGAAGACTGCTCTGGGCCCTCCCCGTTTTCTCTGTCTGTGTGTGTGTCTCTTGTTACCTTCTCTCAAACAAACAAGCAAACAAACAAACAAAACAATAAAATAGATTTTTTAAAAGAAACAAACAGAAAAGAAAGCCCATCCATATTCATTAAGCAGTCAACTTATTATTTTTCCTTTACCCAGCCCCTGGCAACATCTGATCAGCTGTCTGTTTCTATGAAATTACTGTTTGTGTATGAATGCAGCAATACAATATGTGCCCTTTTGTGCCAGACTTTTTTTTGGATTAACAAAATGTTTTGGGGGTTCATATACACTGTTGCATATATTAATACTTCACTCCTCTTTATGCTAAATGTTCCACTGTGTGCACATGCCACATTTTCTTTATCCATTCATCTGTTGATAAAGATTTGGATTGCTTTCATCTTTTGACTATAGAAAATAGTGAGGCTATGAACATTTATGTGCAAGTATGTTTGTGAGTAGGTACCCATTTTTATTTCTTCAATATATACTCGTACATTGATGCAGAATTGCAGGGCTAGATGGTAACACTATGTTTATTTTATTTACTTATTTTTTTTTTAAGGAAGTGGAAAACTGTTTCAACAGTGACTGCATCATCAATTTTTACATTGCTATATTCCTTCTAGCAATGTACAAGAGTTCCAATCAATTTCTGCACATCACGGCCAACATTTGTAATTTTTTATTTCTATCACTATTATTTTATTGTTGTTACTCAAGTGAATGTGAAGTGGTAACTCATTGTCATTTTACCGGTATTCACTTTTCACTAATGACTAATGATGCTGACAATCTTTTCATGTGTTGTTGGATTTTTGTTTATCTTCTCTAAGTAATTATCTGTATAAGTCCACTGCCAATTTTTAAATTGAATTATTTGTCCCTTTTATTTTCTTTTGAATTGTAAGAGTTTTTTTTATATATTCTGGATGCTAGACCCTTATCAAATATATGGCTTCTAAATGTTTTCTTCTAATATATAACTAGTCTCTTCATTTTCTTGAATATGAGGCAACTAGAACTCTTATACACTTCTGCTTAGAATGAAAAATAGTACACACATTTTGAAAATAGTTTGGCAGTCTTTTTATGTTAAGTAATTATGTATTATATAGCTCAGCATTCTCACTCTTAGGGCATTTTTCAAGGGAAATGAAAACCTATTTTAACCCAAAGACTTAATATGAATGTTCATGGAAACGTTATTTATAATTGTTAAGTACTGAAATTAATGCAATGTTCATCAAATAGTGAATGGAAAAACAAAACAAATTGTGCTATATGCATATTATAGAATACTTCTCAGAAACATAAGTGAGTAAACAATTGATATAGCAACAAAATTGCTAAATTTCAGTGATATTATGCTATGTGAAAGCAGTGAGATCCAAAGACTACATGCTGTGTTATTTCATTTAGATGTAATTTATTAAATTTATTAGAAAGCAAAGGACAGGATATTGATGGAAAATTAACAAACAGAAGATTCCATACTGTTTTGGTGGAGGTTATACAAATTTATGCAATTGCTAAAATTTATGAAACAATATTCTTTTTTTTTAACATATATACTTTTGTTTATTTATTTTTGACGAGAGAGAGAGAGAGAGAGAGAGAGAGAGAGAGAGAGAGAGAGAGAGAGAGAGAGAGAGATACAGAGACAGAGAGAACTGAACTGGGGTAACTCCCCAGTTCAGCATATGGGTCTGCACAGGCCGGGGCTGGGATTCGATCCTCGGTCCCCGGCACTGCAAGGTGAGTGCTTAACCCACTGAGCCATCCCGGCTTCCCCTGAAACAATATTCTTAAAATGAGTAGATTTTATTTTATATAAGTCATACCTTAATAAGTTAGAAAAAAATACATACCTAATTTTTTTGAACAAAAAGATTTATAGAGTTCATTAAATATATTCATTGGACATACCAGTGAAATATTTTATCTCTGAGATAATAACTTTATTAGAAACCAGATGCTGATTAGTTTCAAATATAAATTGTTTGATGTTAATTATGACATGTTTGGAGGAGTCTCATGGACTAGTTTTTGTGTTTACATTTTTCAAATTCCAGTGTTTAGCTATGGCTAAGTAGCTATTTTTACTTTAGGCAAAGATGCCAAAGGGCACACTTGCACCTGTCAGATTTATATTATCAGCCCAATAATTAAACATAAACTGAACAGTGAAAAAATAATTTATTATTTTATTATTTTAAATTCTGTAACATTGGTAACCCTGTAAATTTAAAGAAACCTTGTAACTCAGTCCTTGTCTTCTGAATGTACCAATCAACTAAATTTTCTAGCAAACGTAAAATCTTATTCAATGAGCATCAGGACAGATACTTTTCCATTTCTTATTTTCATGTTTCTCATTTATTGTGTAACTAATTACAATTAAGTATCTTCATCATGGAGTTCTCTACAGATATATATTTTTTTCTGCGTAATAATCGACATTACTCCTACACACACATACGTACATGACATATAATACAGAAGAACTGGGGACGCCAGGATAGCTCAACAGGTTGAATGCTTGCCTGGTAACAGCGAGGTCCAGGAATAGAATCCCACAAATCAATATGCTTAACTGTGGTGCAGTTGGTAACCACCAGGACAGTGGTGAAACCATGTCAGAACTAATGATCTACAACTATGGAGACTGCTCTGGGCCCTCCTCCTTCTTTCTCTCTCTCTGTCTCTTTCTCTCTTTCTCACCTCTTGAGCAATGGCATAAATCTTAAAAAATAAAAAGAACTCCACTGTAATCTGTCTTTATTATGCAAGATTGGATTAATTTAATGGAATCAGTAATTAAAACTGCTTAATCATTTAGAAACTGCTTAATCGGAATACATAACTTAGGAAGAGAAAGTTATGGTTTTGTGGGTGTGCATTAGATTTTCATTCTCATAGCCCTCTCTCTGCACTTGGGTAGGACAAATTTTCTGTCCTTAAACCTTTCAAGTTTAAAGAGTCTTCAGGTTTAAGAAAAAAAAAATTTTATTTTAATATATTTTTTTATTGTTAAATTTAATGGGGTGACATTGATTGGTAACAATTAGATAGTTTTCAGATGTACAAGTCCACATCACATCACCCAGGCATCGCATTATGTGCCCGCCACCCAGAATCAGCTCCCCTTCCATCACCTTATATCCGGTGCCCACTCCCCCCTCCCCCCACAACTCTCCCTCCCCTCTCCTCCCTCCTCTCCAGGTAAACACCAAACCATTGAGTGTGTCCATAATGCTGGTGCCCTCTCCCACCTCCCCTCCCTCTCTCCCTCCCCCCTCCTCCCCTTCCCTCAGGCAATCACCAATTTATTGAGTGTGTCCATAGGTCTCTGTGTCTTTGTAACTTTCAGTTTTATATTCCATCTATAAGTGAGGTCATATTTTTCCGGATTCTTTCATTCTGACTTATTTCGCTTAATAAGGTAGTCTCTAGGTTCATCCCTGTTGCCACAAATGACTGTATTTCATCATTTCTTATCGCTGAGTAAGTATTCCATTGTGTAAATGTACCACTTCTTTATCCAGTCATCTATCGAAGGGCATTTTGGTTGTTTCCATGTTCTGGCCACTGTGAACAGTGCTGCAATGAACATGTGGGTACAAACATCTTTCAAGATTAAGGTTTTCAGGTTTTTTGGGTAGATGCCCCTTAGAGGGATGGCTGGGTCATATGATAATTCCATTTGTAGTTTTGTGAGGAATCTCCATACAGCCTTCCACAGTGGTTGTACCAGTTTACTTTCCCACCAGCAGTGTATGAGGGTTCCTTTTTGTCCACAGCCTCTCCAGCACTTGTTATCCCTTGTCTTGTTGATGATAGCCATTCTAACAGGTGTAAGATGGTATCTCATTGTGGTTTTTATTTGCATCTCCCTAATTGCTAGGGAAGTGGAGCATTTTTTCATATATCTGTTGACCATATGTATGTCTTCATGAGAGAAGTGTCTGTTAAGGTCATCTTCCCATTTTTTAATTGGATTGCTTGTTTTTTTCTTGTGGAGTTGTACAAGTTCTTTGTATATTTTTTATATTAGCGCCTTATCAGAGGCATTGTTTGCAAATATTTTTTCCCAGTTGGTTGGTTGCCTCTTTGCTTTGTTGATGGTTTCCTTTGCAGTGCAGAAGTTTTGTTGCTTGATAAGGTCCCAATCATTTATTTGTGCTTTTACTTCCTTTGCCATTGAGATCAGATTCATAAAGTCCTCCCTGAACCCCAGGTCTATAAGTTTAGTGCCAATGTGTTCTATGTGATTTATTGTTTCCTTTCTTATTTGGAGGTCTTTAATCCATTTTGAGTTAATTTTGGTATATGGTGAAAAAATTTTTACATGTAACGTCAGAGTAGCTAAAGTTTGTAAGATTTCAACATAATCAGTATTTATTTATAGAAAGGGCTACTTATTATTTTACTTTTCATTTGAAAGAAATCCTATATACTAAATCACTTGCTTGTAAAAAGGTGATATTTTTATCATGCAATAATTGATACTGTGTCCAAAAATGACATTGGTATTTATTTTGTATTTGGAAATACTAAGCTAAACTTGCAGAACTTCAGACTTATAAGTCAATTATGGTGATCTAAGTCACTTATTTTATGTTGTTTTATACTTTTATTTTTGATTATCTCAAGTATTGAATCCAGCCTGAACAACACACTTAAAAAAAATAAAAGGGTAATATGTTTTAGGAGGCCATTACACTCTAAACAATACCTCTGTCCATCCTGTGAGAACCTGTGAAGCTAGGAGAGCCCTTCAGAGCTGCGCCAAACTTCATAAAGAAGGTTCAGCCCTTACACGCTGGTGTTGGCCAGTCACTGAACTTGGGCTGACTGGGAAAGGAGATGTAAAGAAAGAGGGGCAAAGGCAATTCTTAAAGATGGCTGAGCACTCAGACCACAAACTTCCAAACAGGCAAAGGAAGAAGCCTCTCAGGAAGAGGGTGTGCTATCTGCTTGAATGGCAAAGCAAGATGGGGAGTCCTCTAATGCTACCTTAGACCTACTTTCTTAGTTTGCATTCTGGAAACGATTACTTCCATTCACTGGACCTCTTTTCCAGGGGAAAAAATACTCAAGAAAGATTAGTGAAGAGAATTACAGCTCCATTTCTTGCAGCTGAACTAGAGTGTGCACTCATGTCCTTTTTTTCCCTCTCTAAATATCTCACCTTTAGCAAGCAACACTTTTGTGATCAGAATGGCTTATCTGGTGGGATGCTAAGACTCATCCCTGAAAGATTCATTCCTGTTTACCATGCCCTTCTTAGGCCACAGGTGCTGCACGTTTCCATTTACCATCATGATTCTACAAGGTAGTAAGTACTAAAGGGTGCCTAAGTTAATGACCCAGTTGCCAGATATATTTGCCCCAACCCTACCTCCTCCTAACGATCAAAATTAATTAACCCCAAGAGTATGATGATTCTTTGACATGAGGTACACAAAGTGCCCAGACTACAGCTATAGCTTAAAATTTTAAATTCAACAGGTCTCTTACTCTGTATCTTGGTTCCTTTTTATTTATTTATTTATTTTTTTGAGAATTTTTTTTTCTTTTTTGAGAAATAGGAATCTACTTTCACAGAGCACAGTGTTATAAGAAAAGAACCACAAATTCCTCACAGCGAGTCATGAGATATGATGGTAAGTGGGGATACACCTGCATCTGTCCCTTGGTTACTAGACCTATGTGTATACATACTGGGAAATCAGGAACATGTAATGGTAACTGATTTAGCATGTATACAACATTCTGAGAAATGGTGACTATTCTCTCACAACATTATCCTCAATCTAATACCTCAGCTATGCTTTCAAAAGGCCATTCTACCACTCACTTTGGTTGAACCATTAATTCCATGGTCATGACCCACTGATGATATTTCCTTTCACGTAAAATGGATGCCTTGATCTGAGGCAGTATCATATGGGATGCTGTTGTGGTGGATCCAACATTCTATGAGCCCTCTGTGGGTCATGCAGGTTGAAGTAGTATGGGGAAAAAAGGCAAACTCAAGTGCAGAATATATATATTACCATTGCAATGAAAATAAATGCCCTCCCCACTCCAGTGTGAAGAAATTCCAGTTTAATCAAATTATTATTAAAAACTGAGTGATATTTGAAGAAAAATGACAGACTAGTTCAATGATCAGTTCTCATTCTGCAAGATGTGATATTAGCATTTTGATTAGGCTTGGTGAGTAGAAGTCGACATATAGCCTACAGCTCTGCCCCTTTGGCTACTCCAGTTATGCACCTCTTGTGCTGGCACTCAGGGGGTCAGTGACTCTAATTGATATCAGCTGGCTAAGTTATTCTATTTGTCAATTCAGTGTCTCTTCTAAGACTTATGAACTCTGTTAGTCATTAAGAATAGAATAAAATATCTTTATGTTTTGTTACTAGTACTGGTCAGTCGTTCCTCAAGCTTGCCTATCGTATCTTCATCTCCTATCTTGCAATCTTTTTTCTTACAGGATTCTGACCAATGAACCAAGCTTTTACAACTGCCTGAGTTTGTATCTATGCTAAACTTGGGTTACTTCAACTTCTACACACAGTGCATACCAAATGTACGTCCCAAAGATCTGTCCTTTAAAGGATTTCATTTTATCACTTCAGTGCTTTCTGAGTACAATGGTAGTGAAGCCATCATCCATTTTCAGCCGTACCCTTAGGCCAGGAACCAGCCTGGATGAACAAAGTTCCTGAGTTCAAGCCGTGGGAATTAAAGACCGACAAAGTTGTCCGCTGGCTGTCCTCAGTAGGAACAGCCCTTAATAGCTTTATTGTTTGTCTTATATAGCAAAAGTTTACCATTACTATAACCATGCAAAGGTCATGTATTAGCATAGCAATGCACAGTGTGAACAGATGTTTACAGGAGGTAACAGCTCCCTCCAGTAAAGGCTTTGACATGTAGATCATGGGCCATTAATCTATAGGAGTCTGCCCCAGACTTCAAGTGAAGCTATATATACATACTTTTCTATATCTAAATACCCAAATACACACTGAGGGAGATGAAAAGGGGGGATTGAGGCTTTGCCATCAAGGCCCTGGGCCAGTCCCTCTTGTTAGGGCCATTAAACTGAGGCTTAGCCATCTAGGCCCCTTGAAACCTTTTCGTTCAGGCTCACGACCAGCTCCCAACACACTTTTGCCAAAATAACTTATCCATGAGCTAAGATCATGGTTTTTTCCCCTTTGTGTCAGGAGGTAGTAAAGAGTCTTCATTAAGGGTGTGTGCAATGTTGGTTTCAGCATTACACCAGGCAGAGACACTGCACAGTCATTGTGAATCACAAGACAGTTCAAAGTATTTGCTCCTGTTTCTGTCCTCTGATGCTGCTTGTGTTTGAACCTGAATAAAACAGGCTGAATGAATCACTATAGGCCAGACCTTATAACAGAAACTGTGGCACTGATTTGGAGAACCTAAATACTGTGTAAATAGGGTGTATAATTAACTCCGGGGGGGGGGGGGGGG
>PVKE010021292.1:0-26665 GCA_004027555.1 Craseonycteris thonglongyai | reverse complement strand
CATAAATTGTTTTCTCATAGACAAATCATAAGCAGAATTAATTCAGAGAGTGCTTCCTTACCTAAAGCCATAGAAGGCTAGAGTTGGAATGGAATTTAGAGATCACATTCATGAGTTCTTAAACCTAGAAGGCCCACAGATGACCCCAGTCGCTCAAATTGCACAGAAAATTGTGAACATATTTCTGTATATACATTTGGGGAAGTGATAGAGGATATGATATACAGAGATTTCAGCAGGTCCTTAAGTGATTCAATGACTCTAAAAGAAAATAAGAATGTCTACATTCTCTTTATTCTATACATTGGGTTTTTTTTCTACATTCTACACATGTACAATAAACTCTTTATTCCATACCTTAGAAAACTGAGACCAAAGTTGGGGAAGAGTGTAACTCCAAGTCATGGAACTGGTTAGTGGTTCAGATGACACAGGTCTCCCAGATTATGATCTAAATGCTCATCCTTCTTCTCACATTGCCACTACTCAGACACCTCTGCTGTGAAATCTTAAAAATACAGCTTTTAAGAATAGTAAGTTAAAAAGACAACAAAAAAATGGAAAAAAAATAAAGCAAAAAAAGAATAGTAAGTTACAGCACTTTAATGTCTCCCATGTCACACTTCTATACACTTCTTCCTCTGGAACAAAATCTTTGAAACTTAAAATTGGGAATTTATTTGGAGGGAAAAAAATTCAAAGAAGCAATATACCTTTGTATTCCAACCCTAGACAAAATTTAATCTCACAAATACAAGTTTTAAACACAACTGGGATAGGTGTCTTACAGCATGCAATTTCAGATCCCTGGATCTGTTACAATATTTGTTCAGTATGGAGCCGTAGTCAACAAATGGGCTCTGCTGCCAGGTTGAGTTCCAACCCTGTCTCCTGTACTTTCCAGCTGTAAGTCTGTAGGCAACATATTTAGCCTTCTTGTGCCTCTGTTTCCAATACAATGGGGACAATAGTAGCACTTGCCTAAATTGGGGTTTCCCAAAAACAAAACCTGATGTGATCTTGTGTATGTATATAGTTAGTTCACTTGGAAGACACCTCCAGAAAGAATGAGGAATGACAACAGTGTGAAAGAGCTGTCCAGGTGTAAATTATCGAAGCTGCTTCAATAAGCAATGGCAGCCCAATTCATCTGGGACCTCTGAGAGCACAGAATGCCTCTCAGAATCATTGATCCAAAGGAGCAGAGGCTTAACCCACCAACTCCTGTGCACAGTGAGGATTACTCTGAGAATGTTAAACCTTCACTTTTGTGCCAGGCTCACAAACAGATCTAGTGATTTCCTACAGCTTTAGAGAAGGCCTGAGACAGAAAACAGACTGGCACAGTGTGTTTGAGGTGAGACACTCAGCACGAGTCTGAGTTCACACAAAACTAACTGCCAAACAGATGACTGGCATCAGAGTTGAGTTAAAGGACGGTGACACAAGGCACTGAAAGCATGAGCTCTGCTATTTACTTCGCATTGTTGTAGCAATTTAATAAAGTGATTCAAGTAAAAATGGTTAGAACCAACCTGGCATAGAATAAGGGATCAGTTCATGTTAGCTGTGATTAGTCTTTTTTTAATATTTATCGAGTGCTACCGAATGCCAAGAACACTGTACCAGGTGACATAAAAATAATGACAAATAACACAAACTCTGCTCTCAATCTCTTCACAGTTTACTAGAGATACCAAAGATACAAGCATTTGTCAACCAAAGCAATAACTTTTATGATAAAGCCATCCACTGGGTTTAATTGCTACACAAAGGGAGAAACACACTCGGCCTAGAGATTACAGCAATCAGAAAGGTCTCACAGAGGATGTTATGTCTACATAGAACCTTGGCAGATAAGTAGGAATGGCTTCAGGTTAGGGCAGTACTTCAAGTAGTGAGAGCAACATATAAAGAAACATGTCACAGGGGCAAGAAAACATGGAGCCCTACAGAGTAGCAAGGGGCTCAAGATTCCTGGCTGGAACATAGAATTCCATGGGTGAAGGTCAGGAAGCAAAGCTGTATCATGAAGAGAAAAAGCACAGTCATGACGGATAATATATTCGCCTTAATTTTGAATTAATTCTTCAGGCAATGGGGAACAATGGAAGAATTCATATTTTAGGAACTTGTTAGAAATAGAGAAGATGGATTGGTGAACACCACTGGATATCAAAAGGATTAGATGGAAGGCTATTGCACATGATTTATCGGAGGTAATATGAGGAAGGCCAAAACTAATCTCGAAGAGTGGCAGTGAGGACGAGGAGCAGGATGCGTAAGTTTTGGTGACTGGATATATTATATATATATGCAAGTTGAGGAAGAATAATGTTTGTGAGATGACCTTCAGGTTCTGGCTTAAGTAATTGATTGTTTAGTAATGTTTCAGCCAAGACTGGAAACAAAGAAGAGACTATGTCTCCAAGAAAGGAAGAAATAAATAATGGGTTCATTTTGGATATGTTGACTCTGAGGGATCTGCAAAGTTCATGTGCTAACGTCAGCCAAAGGGACTAGCTGAAGGGAGAAAGGCACAGAGAAGTTCCCACGATGCTCTGCATGCTACTGTGAGGTATTGTCTGGGCCCCAAACTGAAGCTAGACCTTAACAAACAAACATGTGATAGTTTAGTAAACTATAAGCTTCATACAACCATTTCTTTAACTCCACTAATTTACTATATCATCATTAGAGTAGACATCAAGGTACATGATGGGTGTTTTAGAATATAATGTGGATTAATGTTGTGTCTGAAATCCCACCACCAATGATTTATTACTCTTAATCTGTTGTTCAGTTGCAAGGATTTTTATTTTAAAAGTGCAAATAGCTTTGGACTCACACATTTAGATGTTATTACTCATGACAAAGCTGTTTTTCCTCATTAATCTAGTTGGGTTTTAAAAAGGCACTACAGGACTGAGAGCTTTGATGTTGCAGTAGAGAAACGGGGTCATTTGAAGCACAAATGGGGAGGACAGGATGGAAAGAGAGTAATTTTTCTTTAGGATCACAAGTCATCAGCAAGGGGCCCAGCCCCCCTCTGGAGGAAAAGTGGACTTGGGTTGAGGAGGGGTTCATAGGAAATGGAAAATAATTAAAGGCCAATTTCACTAGTTTAGCCATTTGGGCTCAAATTTCAACATCTGGTAAAGTATGGTATGAGAAAACTACAATGGAAACACTTAAAACAGACTGAGTTGTGCTTGCAGAATCCTGATAATTGTTGGCTTGTTTGTTGCTTTGTTTTTATAAAATCAGGTTCTCTTAATCATGAATATTTCCAAGAGACCTGAAGTATCTTGTTACTTGGGAGTGAAGCAAGTAACACAGATCCACTGGCAATGATCAGTTTAGAATATTAAGTTAGACAAAGTGAAATTTTGTAACAAAGATAAATCTTTATTTAATCATCTTAACCTAAGTAAAAGAGCTGTAATTTGTGAGAAGACCTAAACTGATCTCTCAGCTTGTAGAGTGGATGAACTTTTCTGACAGATCGTTTTTTCAGTGAATTAATAGCACTGGTTTTCCTGCCTAATAAACTGATACCATGAGCATCAAATCTTCATCTCCTCTATTAAGTGAAACTATTCCAACAGCCCTCCTACCACATTCTTTCATTAGACAAGTACCTTAGGTCAGAGTTTCTTTTACCAATTATAGGCCTCATCAATTCCCCAATCTCAGTTTTAAAAGGCTCTAATAGGAATTTGAGTTTCCTATAACTAACAAGCAGTTGCATTAGTAACAGAATGAGGAAGGAAAGAGCAATTAGAATGAAAGGGAAAACACACACTCATCTATCTACTCAGTACCGCTCTATGCCAAGCCCTCTGAGAAGCAGTGCTGATATAGGCATGGTGTCTCCTTTGAAGAGGCTCACTGTGAAACATAAGAAACCTCTGTGAGGAGCTACGAGACAGGGCAAAAGTCTTCAACCACAGAGAAAGGAACCAACTCCCTACAGAGAGGCAAGATGGGCTGCAAACAAGATGGCATTTATTCCATCAGTCAGTCAATCAAAACACACCTAGTAAGACAGGTGCTATTTTAGATGCTAGAGGTCACATGCTAGCTGGGAAGTGGGAGAACAAATGCATCCCACACCAAGTAAAGGCCAGAAAGAAGATGAAGTCATGGACGAGGATGACTGACAGTGCTCATTAACCAAGGTGGTCAGGGAAGGCTGCTTTTAGGACTAGAAGAAAGAGATGGCTAGGTGAAGCTCTGAGTAGAAACAACAGCACAAGCAAAATTCCTAGGCAGAAACACACTGGCTTCCCATACTTGAGGGAAGAAAAGGGGTCAATGTCACTCCAGTACCGTGGGCAAAGGGAAAAGAGAAGGAAGGAAAGCCATGGGTCCTCAGGGGTCAGGTGATGTGGGCCTCTGAACGATGTGGTTAGAAATTCATGTTCGATTGTAAGTAGAAGGCATTGGGGGTGCTTTCGCGTGGGGATGCTATGGTGTGATGTGGATTGTCCAGAGTTTACTCTGGCAACTGTGTGGAGAGCTGACTTTAAGGAAGCAATAATGCAGGTCAGGAGGCTGGTTAGGGGTCTGTGGCTATAGTTGAGGTGAAATGATGGTGGCACTAATCCAGGAGAGATACAATGATGGCTTGGACCAGGGCTATGGATACGAAGATGGTG
Organism: Craseonycteris thonglongyai; assembly: GCA_004027555.1. Taxonomy (NCBI): domain Eukaryota; kingdom Metazoa; phylum Chordata; class Mammalia; order Chiroptera; family Craseonycteridae; genus Craseonycteris; species Craseonycteris thonglongyai. Next base: position 22,004 of record PVKE010021292.1, on the reverse strand, counting down.
AAAATGATTAAGATGCAGTATATATTTTGGTAACGAACTGACAAGATCTATTCATGAATTTCACATACATTATGAAGAAAAGAGAAATCAAGGTTTACTCTCAGGTTTGGCTTGAGCAGCATTATAAATGGTACTCACTTTTACTGAGATGAGGAAGGCTTAGTGAGAAAAGAAGACTTTTCTGGCCATGCTAAATTTGAGATTTTAATTAGAAAGCCAACTGGAGATAAGTAGATAACTAGATCTATGAATACCAGAGAGGTAAAGGGTAGGTCCTGGCTCGGTATAGAAATTTGTGAGCCATCAGAGAATAGATAATTCTGAAATTATCTTAAGACCCTGGAGGTGTTACAAAACACACTTAGGAGGCATCTTCAATGTGTAAAGATGCCGGGATAAATAGGATGACTGTCGTTAAGGCACTTATGATAGAGTGTGTGCACGTGTATGTCCACGGTGTGAGATTGAGACATAAATAAGTAAAATACATAGCAGAAGGAAATCATTATAAGAGACCAAAGCAAAGTGGAATAGGAATACAGTGAAATGTGATTAATTCCAATTGAACAACCTGTTTCTGAGAAGCTATTACATTTCAGGTGACCCTTAAATAATGTGTTGATCTTACGAGTAGTAGTAGGGAGATGAAAAGGAAAAGGGTGGAAGGTATAGTGTGAGCGAAAGCAGAGAGGTACAAAAGCTAATACAAAACAACATCATGGAGCAGGAAGGAATGAAACAAATAAACAACACGGTCCCCAACAGGAAAGGAGACCTACAATGTATACAAATAATGAAAATGGCTCCCCTAGAGGACCAGAGAAGAGTGTGGATGAAGTAGGAGAGCAAATTGATATGATGCATTAAAGACTGAGTCCAACAATACAATTGCTTTTAGGGTCTGAACCCAGGAAGTGAACACACTCAGAAACTGATGCTGGGGAGTAAAAATTAAGCGCCTCGTCCTAGACCAGAGATAAGAAAGAGATGGGCCAGAAGTCTGGGGTGTTACGCCTGCAAATTCTCAATAAGCAACAGGTCTGTGCTGTCTCTTGCACTTTGTCACATACCATAGCATTAATTTGACTACAATTAATATCAGAAGAAAAAAAAATAGAACTCTAGTGTGGTATAGCAGTAGACATAAAATTCAAAAGTCAGGATCTTCTACTAAAAAAAAAAAATTACCTTATTTGCATTTATTATTGTATGTAAACCTTTGCCAAAGAATCCAGAGCTTGCAAATGACAGATTATCCTTACCATATACTTATATATTTCAAGGTGGCAGAATTCCCTAATCAAATCATGTTTTTATTATTAAAAACCACACACACTACACACACACATGCACACAAATGTACGTATGGAGTTATTACTCTTGCTATATTAAATAAATTGAGATATTTCTTGATCTGAGACTGACTGACTCAACTATTTCTTACTGGAATGGCTAAATTTTGCCTGAGCTTTGATGTACACACACTTGTTAGAGAGCAGACATCGTAGAAGACACCATTTCATATTTATTTCCGTATTCCTCAAGTTTCATAACTTTAAGAGCATGAATCACAAAGTAAAGATGTGTGGTGAAGAGGAGATGCATAAGCATTAAAACATGCAAGCAAGTAAACAGTCCTTTGCCAGCAGTAACAGAAGGGCAGTGACCAAAATTTCTGCTGGCGCTGTTTCCCCAGAAAATGAAATTGATCTGGATTTGCAGAGGGTAAGCGACATCTGGTCTTATGTGTAACAGCCATGGATGCCTGCCCTCCAAAAGTTAATCCTGTCCACTGGATTTGGCCTCAAGCATCATCAGACCAGAATGTATTTAAAACAGAAGTGGTAATATCCAGTATAAAATTTCTGTCGGGTTTCGTTTCGTGCCGTCCTGTGGTTTTCCTTAACTTTTGTAAGTGTTCGTTTTAAGAAAAAAACGTGTATATGCATAAATATAATCTCAGAGGCTTTTCTTAAACCTATCCCCCACCATGCTCAACAATTATTCCTCCCTTTCTATCTGGACTGTGTAATTTCAAGATGATCAGAGAAAAACTGGACATCGTAGGAAAATACCTAGCTTCTGAGGCCTGCCTGCAGCCACCTGAACCAAGGCAGTGGCCGTGGAGTTGAATGAGACCCATGTAAACACAGCATCTGAGATGAAGACACCTTCGGGCTCATTCCCATCCCACTGTTCTTCACCGTGACATTCCTGTGGCCTCTGCCTGTACATCAGTAAGAGGAGGTGCTCCGCCTCCCTCTAAATGCAGATTAGTCATATTCAGAGAGCTCAAATGATCATAGAAATTCTTCTTTCAGTTTAAGTTGAAATCTGCTGCCATGTAACTCTGATCAATTTGTTCTAGTTCAGCGCCTGGAAACCACACTGAGCATGATGCCTTTACATTCAACAACTGAAATATTTAAAGGCCAGAATTGTAAGTACTCCAATTACAACTATAGTTCATAAGCATTTACTCAATTATAAGTACCCTATAAATAGTCTCTATATTTTAATTAATCATTCTATTGATAACCTGGTTGCCAGAGTCACTCATTGATTTTGTCTTCTGCATGATCTATTTGTCTTTTTTTTAATGAATTATTTATCTTATATCTATAATTTTGTCTTGAACACCACAATTTGGCAAAAAGTACCACAATGAGGGGAAAAAGTCTGATGTCTTTTTTGTTGGATGCATCTAAACTGACTGTAACACTTTTTGTTTTATTCAAGTTCTCTATTACATCACTGATGTGTATGGTGACACTCATAAAACATTGGTAAGTATTGCTTCTGATTTGGTATGTGATGAAGTAAATTTTGGTTCATAAATCTTTTTACCAGTGTTAACAAGCAACATTTCCATGAAAACTGGCAGTGACGCACAGCATGATAAGCAAGAAGAGCTTCACTTGCTGAAATGTTATTACTTTCACTATTACCGTCATGTCTCATAAACGAACTGATGTTTTTAACTGAAGCCAGAGTCTTTTCAGCATCCTTATGTTTCTAGCTATGTGGGTATTGGTGATGTCACTTCTAACTCCATGAGCAATGGAAAAATGGACATTACAATATTGGCGTAGCACTTCCGTTTCATCACTACACAGTTTATCTGATTTAATAAACCTGAATTCCTTTTGGAGTTTGTCATTAAAACTGCAGTTTCACCTCTTTGTCTTTGGCATTGCAAAGGGAGACTTCAAGCTTTAAAAAATAAGACTTAAAAATTTGATGTTTGTTTAAACCACTGGCAACAAATAACAAAGCTACCAGTTAGCATACAGAAAAAACAAAAACAAAAAACTAATGTTACAGTGGAACAGACACCACCGCATCTGAGCAAGGCCACTGTCACTGACATGTGCATCCCCACAATTCACTACAATGCATTTGCTTTATTGAGGCAGAAGCACAATGGATTTCTAGTAGGTTTGGTGGTGGGATTCAGTTTGCCAACCGTCAACACTAAGGCAACGACGATATGAGTAGAACGTGGAGCTCCGATCATAGTAAACAGGGAGAATGTGTTCCCTCCGTCTCTTACTAGAGATGTTCTCTCTCTGGGCAAGAAGCCTGGAGAGGACATTTGATATTAAAATGACGAAAAGGTTGGGAAATATGAAAAAAACAGTACTGCCCCACTTAAAAGGGTACATAGGATCAGTCTACACATAAGGTCAAATCACTGTAATCAATGCCTCATTTCATATCAATCCTGGGGTTCCACTTCTATAACTGGATCCTAATTGGTACAGGGACACACTATCAACTCCTTTCCTCATACTACTTGTGACTCAACTTAGAAAAAATAATCATTCAACCAACCATGAAACCATTTGGCTGTGATATTATTAGCACCACATTTCTGCATATGGTCTATGAAAATATCGGTAAAAGATTTGTAAATACCTTTCTCATATCAAAGCCATCACACCGATAGCTTTGCCTGAGCCTCCCCATCTAAGAAACATAAGAAAAACAGATGAAGTTAATTTGGCATGATTCCTATTCATCACCATTTTATTTCTAAGAGCTGACAAGTTACCTGTTTAATAATTCCTTCCAGAGCCTTGTAGGAAATTGCTGTCAGACTCAGTACCCAGTAATTTTCAGAATTTATCTTTTTGTTTCTTTGAAAAGAATGGCACCTCTCTGATTCCCTGTGATTCTTCAGAGATTCGTGGCGGTGCTTCTCTAATCACAGCTATAAATTTTTACTGTACCCCAAGGATATAATTTGTCTGACCCTGGAGACTTGTTTTAATTTAAAGCAGTTTGATGTGCTCTTACTATTTCTTGTCAAAACTGTAACCAGCTGTGGGCTTAGGTCTATTACCCACTTACTCTGGCCAAGAAAAAAACAGGTAGGGTACAGCCCCTCAAGGAGGCAAGGCTGCTCAGTATGTGGCATACCGTGGTGTTTCTCAAACACTAAGGTGCCTGGAAATTACTCAGGGTTTTGCTACAATGCAGGATTTTCTTCAGCAGGTATGGCTGAGGCCTGAGAGTCTAAATTTTAACAAGCTCCCCGAGGTGGTAATGCTGTTGGTTCAGGAACCACCCACTGAGAAGTGAAAATACAGTGATAAGCAGAGGTGCACTTCTAGGAAGCTAATGAAGCTTCAAGGACCACCTCCCATGGGTACGGGAAGTTGCCAGGAGCTACAGAATATTCTAGATTAATAGGAGGAAACCAGGCTGCAATTAGAAAGCATTTCTATATAAGCATTTCTGGCAAAGTACTTAGAGATCTCAGAAAAAAAAAAAAGAGAGAGAGACCTAGATCTTCAAGATTTGAGTAATTGTTGTGATTTATTCTCTGATTGTAAATACTCACTTTGTATTTAATCTTTAAATTATTATTACAATGTATAAATTTCAGACCCCAGAAGACCTGAATATATCCCAGTGAAGAGTATGAAATTCAGAGCTACACAACCCAGACCCACCAGTTAATAGCAAGCTGGGGCAGATACAGGTTCTGGCTTGGGTTTGAGGATGATCATAAATAGTGCTTGGAACTCAGTTCCAGGTTGCTTTTAATCTGACTTATTCTTGATGTAGTAAAAAGCAATGCAAAAAATATACAAAGTACAAGTATAAATGGGGAATGAATACAGACATTGCTTTCCTTATTTCTCATGGATGTATGTCCAAAGTTTGCTGGTTTTAGCAACCCACGTAGAGGCCCACATAGGCAAAGTGTTCTACAACTGCGGACTATTACGTGTAGTGGACAGACCCTAGGGAGACTCTCCATATTCCTCACCTGCTAGTATTAAGGTTTTTGTGTAAACTCCTCCCCTTGTGACCTACTTCTAATCAACAGAATATGGCAAAGGTAACAGAATGTCACTCTCGTTACATTACAGAAGACTGGGAACAGACAGACAGTCAGACAGACAGACAGACTGTCCCACTAGCCTTGACCAAGTAGTCATGTGTGAACTGCCTGAAGAGAAAACCACATGTCAGGAACTGTGGGTGGCCTTGGGAGGTCTGGTCTTGTTTAGTCTAGTCTAGTCTCTGGGGCCTCTGTCCTACAATCTGAAGAAACTGAACTCTGAGAGCAAGCATGTGAACTTGGAAGAGGACCCGGAGGTCCAGCAAGGAATGCATCCTGGCCAACAACACCCTGACTGTACCTTGGCAACAGTGAGCTGAGGACCCAGCTACGTCATGCCCCCAGACTCCTGACCCACAGAAACTGTGGGAAAATAAATATGTGTTCACAGTAAGTCACTAAGTTTATTTGTTACATAGCAGTGGAAAATTAATTTGTTACAGAAATAGCAGAAATAGTAGCAGAAATAATTTGTTACATAGCAGTAGGAAAATAATATAGAGCATCAAGCCACACTGGCACCCAGAAACCAGTCATACTATCATACGAGGCAATGATTCTTCTGAGGTAGGCATGTCACCAAGCCCAATATCCTGATTCCAGAACACGAAACTCTTGCTGTCCAAGCCTCCAGAGCTACCCCTTCTTCTCTCAGTCTGCCTTACAAGGAGGTCAGTAAACTGAATGAGATTCTCTGGTGATTCGGGCAAGACACGTATACAACATATCACCGTTACTTTGTTCAGGATCATTATTTCAGAAAAGGTTCCACACAATTGGCCTTCTAGGGATGAACAGGGTTATATTTGTTTTCTATGTAGTGTTTTTTCTGAGTCTACAGCTTTCTACAAATTGCTACCTCTTTACCTCTCCATCATGTAACTTTTTATTCAGGCATTATGACTTTTAATATTGGATGAGAGATCTGTTCATACATACAAAAAAGTCAACTGAAGATTTAAACTGAGAGCATTTATATTTGCCCACTCCCATGAGTGTAAAAACCAATGCAGCTTCAGAGTAAAGCTGAATTATCAACTTATTTTATTCAAAAAGTAACTTTCCATATGCATAAGTAGAGTTAATACACCCCTGACTTTGAAGTAATCACTGTGACAGCCTATTCCAACTCAGTTACTACCAGGATCACAGCCAAATGTCTCTGGCATCTTAAGATGAAATTCGGAAATTTTTTTCTAAGACAACTTTATAAATGCCAGTTATAAGTATTTAAATCAATAAAAATTATAACTTAGATTCATTATAATGGACTGAACGGTATTTTGTGAACTAACCTAGCACCCTAACAGTGTTTTAATTGTATAAAGTCCCAAGCAAGTCATTTACAAACAAACTTTAGAAACACAAATTCTACATAACTTGGGGTCCACAGGAATCTATAACATTTAAAGTCATCAATAGTACAGATCAAAGAAGTTTATAAAAGAAGACAATGATACATTAGTGATATATATTTACTATCCTATTGGAAATTTTTTCATTCTATTCTTCCTATGAATCTGATCCTAGCTATTATTATTACTATTAATTATTTTGTACCAATATGGCACATGAGGTCAATATTGGTGTGTCATCCCTCCCTCTTTTCCTATATTTCACATTCATAGAATAAAAGTAATAGCTGAAACCATGAGAAGTTGACCTGTATTGCATTTAGGCGATCAGGAGGCTATATTCAGCTTTTAAAGAACAGAAAAGTAGACTGACTAGAATGACATTTAAAAAAAGAAGAAGAACAAATAAAGGAATATAATGAAGGAAGGAAAGCAGGAAGGATTAAAATAAACCGAGAACACCATAAAACCACGTGGTGACACTGGGTCCCAGTGGCAGACAGCACAGCAGGGAGTAAAGCAGACGAGACAGACATGGGGAAGGAGACACAGAAACTACACCAGCAGCAGAGGTGTGCAGAGAAGAGGTGTGCACAACTCACAGGGCTCCTTAGAGAGATGAGCTCATAGTCATTAAATAAATCTCATTAGTTTTATACTCATGGCAGAAAACGAAAGAATAGGGCAACTTCTGGCACCTCAATGACAGTTTAAATAAGTTCAGTTTCAATATAAAGAGAGAAGCACATCTTTTCTTTAAAGAGAACACTATTTTCACAGTTTATTAATGTCAATTTCATAAAGCTAAGTATCGACATCTTCACATATGATAAAATCCAGTAGGGTCTCTCATCTCTGACCTTCAACAAAATTCCAGAAGAGTGGTAATCAGAGTTACAACTAAGGTTGAATATCAGAGAGAACTGAGAGAGGAGTTCAGATTCAAAAGAATTTTCCGGGGTAGAATCAATAGGATTCAATCATATTCAAAGTCTAAGTGGTGAGAAGAATAGGGCAGAAAAGCAAAGTTATTTTGACTTGATACATTCTGAGGGCATATGGTCAGGGCTGTTCAAAAAAAGACTACCCATTGTCAACGTAACGAGAACGGTTACATGGCTAGATACTTTCCAGACAGCTCTTCTATATATTTAGTATTAAGGAATTAAAACATTAATAAACTCTAGAAAGACAATTTTCAATTTATCCCAAAATTCGATTCTGTCTAGACCAAATCTGATCTTAATGTACTCCTCATAAAGGTGTCAGGAGCTGTGTGATGGTTTCTTTTTTGGTTGCAAATATAAAATTAATGAGACTATAGAGAGTGCTTATGAGCTCATTTATCTCAAGACCATAGAGGCTTTAGAGAAATCAATCTCATAATACTAACTGAACTTGTGAGCTAAAAAATGCTCTTAAAAATGCACAGTATCATTGCTGTGGGTTTTTTTGTGCACATAAGATTCTTAAAACTTGGCAGATTTTCCATAAAATGGTGGTAGGGTTGGGTATCAGTGCAAGAGTGGTTGTCAGGAAAGCAGGACTGGGTGAGGTGGTTCATTTAGAAATTTATCCTATAGGGGTGACTAGGTGGGCACTTCTCCCTCCAAATCATGAGAAAAAAAACAAAAAAACAAACCTGTACTCTGCCTGTTCCACATGAGTTCTCTTCAGCTAATGCATCACCTTCCTACTGTTGATCCTGTTCCTACAGGCAGGCTCACCTCCTCCACACTAGTTGTTCTGCTGTGAACAGACTCTCACTGTGTATGGATAAGAAGAGCAGGAGGCAACACCTTTCCGTCATTATGCGTAGAAATGGCCTAACAGCTTGCGTTGTTCAATACAAAATGAGTCATCTTATAAGGAGGTGATTTTCAGGGCACCAGAAACACCTAAGCCATTCATTGGCACAGATAAGATGGAAATATAAAGTGGATGGTTGTGGTTGGATTAGATAAACTTGCCCATCTATTGTGTCAACAAACTTGAGAGGTATGAAGAAAATCAAAGATGAAAAACCAGACTGATGATTTTGCAGGGGGGGAAAAGAATCTACAGATTCAATGAGAACCTGGGCCGAAGGCCTCTCACCAGCTGCCCTCCTACTACACAGCAGGGCTGACTAGAGGAGATGTGACAAGGGGTCACTGGAAAAGTTTGATGTCATTCACCGTATCAGGTCTGTGAGGGGGGCCTCATAACTATTAACAACCTCCTCACACAAAATATCACCTTGACACTATTAAAAAATCAGCCAATGATTTGCAAATTATTGGAATGATTTGGTAAATTTAAATGACTTGCAAGTACAAATTATAATGCTTGATAAGCTATCTTATGATACGTGTCAGTTAAGTTGGCAAATACAATAATTGTTCTTACATTTTTTTCTTGTATATTGATTCATATATTATTTCATCTGATCATCCAGTTAATGTGTTGAACATTAATTTTTTCATTTTACTCTCATCACCCCCTCCATGATGATAAGGGCCTATAGCTATATTTGTTTACTAATATATCCCGCAAAGAGAAACACAGTGCTGGATCATAATAGGCCTTAAAACCTTACCCAATGAATGATTAAATAATTAAATAATGTGTACTCAACCAGCAGTTTAATAATTTCCCATTTCCTCTTCAATCCAAGGTCAACAATGTAATTTCACAAAAATATTACTGAGAACCTACTAAGTGTAAGACTCCAAGGGAATTCTGTCAAGGCACGAAGATGAACACAGTTCCTACTCTCCAACAACTTAAAATCTAATGAGAAATAGAGCTTAATAAAAATTAAAATCTTTACTAAGGACAGCGGGCTCTTCAGGAAATGATACACTCAGCAGTGTGTGTGTGGCCACGCACCTGGGAGTATTAGTCTTGACAGTGGATAAAGGACTTGGGATTTCAGGATTGTGCCCACCCTACAAAGGGTTTAAACAATAACTAGCCTACCACAGAGGAAAAACAGAAACAATTATATTATCTCACTGGTATGCATACTTATTCACAACAAAATAAAGTAAAAAAGAGACATCAGAACATCTGATTTTAGTGAAGTATTTTTGAGCAAAAAGACTTCTAGAATTTATAGGCTATTTCCAACTTCAGCTACATGGATTTGACAGGTTGTATATGTAAACGAATAACAATCCTTTGTAATTATTATAAGAAAACCCTTCTGGAACATCCCACCAGTCACAGATGGAGGGTTTTCATCTATCTTTTAGATGCCAAAAAATAAAAGGCTTTACTATGATCAAAATCAAATTTATATCCATAACATAAGGCACATCCAGGTATTTTAATGCCATATGCCCTGCTTCAGCATCTCCTCAAATTGTGATCTAACTCCTAAAATTGTTGGAAATGAATTTTAAGAACAATCTCACTACAGAGGGTATTTCTTCCATTCTACTGTTGCTATTTAAGCCCTTCTTAAACCTAGCCACAACACAATAATAAGTAAAAAATACTACCTTGCAACCTTTAAACCTTTCATAAACATTATGTCAATTCAGAATAAAAATTAACATCTTGGGAAAGCTGGGAAGGCTCACTCTGAAGCCCTGAGGACCGAGGATCAAATCCCGGCTCCGGCCCATGTGGACCCATATGCTGAACTGGGGTGTGCCCCGAGTTCAATTCTTGCCGGGGCCTATGCGGGAGGCTCCCAGCCCAGTTCCTGCCCTGCGCAGCCCTGTGCCCACCTGTGGAGTGAAACTATATTGAAAACTAATGCTGTCAACTATGGAGACTGCTCTGGGCCCTCCCCCTTCTCTCTGTCTCTGTCTCTGTTTCTCTCTGTCAAAAATCAATAAAAATAAATCTTAAAGAAAATTAACATCTTTTTCTAGACATTCTCATAGCAACCTGTCCTGTTACTCCTCACCATTCATTTGATTAAAGAGAAAGAAATTCCAGTGGATTTTCTAGGGAAAAACTCGCCAAACAAATCATCATGTGGAGCTGGAAAAAAAAAAAGAGTCTGGATGAACAGAGACTAGAGTTTACTTGTAGGAGTCACTGGGTTAATGCAGTAAGTATAGCACAGTGTTTCTCTAAGATCAATGTCTTCATGTCTTCCTTTCACCTCCGTGTTACTAAGCAATTTAACGGTGTTTGTGTTATTCATTTGAGCTTTGCTCTATGCTTTGTCACTGGCAATAAAAAGATAAAGAACTAGACAACACATAAAAGAAGTTGCCAATGCTTCTTAGTTACACAGATTATAAATCCAAGCTAATGAAATTTCATTTTAAAAGATCAGAGTGCCAACAACCAAATAAATGAATATTAAATAAATAATTTACAATATATCGGTGTCCTATGTACTCTAAAACCTCAAAGGAACTGAAGAACTCCACCTCTTATCTCTCATGTCCTTTATTATCAAGCTGCATTTTCTGTCCTTGGGCTGTATTTATATACTAAACTGAAATTCTAATGCCCAAAAAAACACAGTGGTAACTACTTCTTAAAACAATGATTCCAATTTCTCTATAAACCCTAAAATCACTCCATTCCAAACCATGAGAGTGTTCTCAATTTGGTTTTGTTCCCCCGTCTCTCCCCCTCATCCTCACACACACACACACACACACACACACACACACACACACACACACACACACACACACCCAGAGGAGGAAAAAGTCACCAAAAGGTCTGAACCTTTCCTCCATGAGTAACCGAACTAGAAAGTGCTTTCAATTACATCCTGAAGCGGGTGCTGAAGTGGCAATGGCAGCAGAACAGGACACAATCCACGCTATAGCACAGTGTTTCCCCATCATTGTGCAAAAGACAAAAGAGGAGGAATGATAAGAAAGCCAGTGAGAGGAATAAATAAAGACCACATATCCTCTTTCTCTGTGGACGAGGTTGTCCGTATCTTAAATACAGTATCTAAGAAAAAGCAAAATGCCGGCAGAAGACAATGGAATTAAGATGGGGGCAGGGGGCTCCTTCACCACCCATGTCCCCAGTTATTTCCCAACACCCAAGAAGTTAAAAAAACTACTTAGAGCATGACGTAGTTGGCAAACATACACAAGCGCATTAACAAACTGCAAAACATAAGTCTATTTTTCTTGAGACACTGTAAATTAGCAAAATGCTAAGATAAAAACAAAAATAGAAAGTACTCAAGCTACCTACTATTACCTTGGACAAATACTTTGTCCTCTTCTCCACAATTATTTTATATGGTTATTGTAGGAAGAGTGAGAAAATGTCAGGGACTATTAAAAGTCAATTTAACCTACCTAAAAACTACACACAGGTCACAGGAACCAACTGAAAGAGTTCCCAGTGGCCAAAGCTGGAACCATTTGAGCAATAAAATTCTTAAAGTACTATAAGATTATAATCCAAGGCATAAAATAAATATCCATAAATCCACACTAATATACAGGAATGATTCAATAAACCAGTCTACAGAGAAGAGGCAATTCTCTTTTGTAGAAGGATTCCAAATAGTGCATGATACTCCACCCTCAAGGTGAAGCACAAACCCTGCCCCCGAAGACTCCTGACATGTGGGCTGCGCACAGTACCTCCATTCCAAGGAATGCAGTATTGGGGGAGGAATAACTTATAGTATAGAAGTCCAACACACACTGTCCACCAAATGATCGAGATTAACTTCAAAAGGGATAACAAATGCACTCCACATATGATGAGATAAACATGACATTTACTTCTGTGGTCTTCCTCCCAAGAACCCATAAGCTCAGTCGAATCATGAGAAATATCCAATTCCTATAGAAGGGCATCTTACAATATATCCAACTAATACTCCCCAATGCTCTCAAGGTCATCAAAAACAAGTCAAGTCAGAGAAAACTGTCAGAGGCAAGAGTAACTTCAGGAGATATTACAACTAAAAGGTACTTTTTGACGGGATCTTGGAAAATAAAAGGAACATTTGATAAAAGCTAAAGAAATCTAAATAAAGTATGAACTTAGTTAATAATAATGAACCAATACTGGTTCATTCGTCATAGCAAATATCCCATAATAAGGTAAGATATTAATAAGGGAAACTGGGTGTGGGGGTCCATGAGAATTCTGTATTACCTTACAATTTTCCTGTAAATCCAAAACTGTTCTAAAATAGGACATGTATTGCAACAAAAGCTATGCAAATATATAGCCATGGTGCCACTCATAATTTTCGGTTTAACGAAACAACTACCTTTCACACTACTCATTCTATTAAATGCAAGCTGTCATGAGAAAAACAAACCTAACATCTTCGTGCAGGCATTTAGTTGTCATTAGATTTTTAAGCTTATGAAGACAAATTAAGTAAGTAAGCTGAGCAAAACATTAGTTTAATTCTCCACATATTTATGTGCATTAGCTTCATCATCAGTTTATTTTTCTTTATTACAAATCAGGTGTATTGTACAGAGACATATTTCAAAAACTTAGATGCCCTGCTTTAAATGATAGGTGAAAATCTATTGCAGAAGACCCCATTTTTATTCCACAGGTAGGTACTAATTTTCTCTTCACTTTTGTAAATTGCTGGCTTTCTACCCAAACACAAGGCTGTTTCCCCTTCACAGTCGCTATCGTATAAAGAAGGAAAGCTCTACTTTCCACTGAGAAGTCATAATGTTCAATTTGTGTCACCATCTTTGTTTCTGTGCAATAGACCAATGTCAGGAACGTGATCAAGCCCACTCCAGGCCAGAAGGGACTGCATGTCTTCAGCTTCTCCTCGGGGTAGATCCTCTCAAGGAAATTCTTCCTCCATCTTTGTCTCCATGGTTGCATATTTAGGTAGGCATCTTATTGAAAGAATATTCTGCCACTCTCCATTCTTAGGAGATAATTCTCAGAATAGATTCAGGCAGGTTAAACTCCAAGTTCCTAATTTTTATTTCATAAACAGTTGTTTCATCAAGAACATGGCAATGATACTCTTTAAATATTTGAGTGTTCATACTTTCCATACCCTTATGTTAAATATGCTGTTACAGAAAAAAGCTAAGAGTTAGTGGGAGAAAAAAGAATCTACTTAGTCATTTCCTTCAGGCTTAAACTATTTTCTATATTGAAAAGACAAACAGTAACAGTATTCCATGGTGCCTAATATCTTTAGAAAATCATATGTGAGAAGATACATGCATATATACATGTGTATTACATATATATATAATGTTCTTAGATACCATTTAAATCTCTGGTTATTTTTCCCTTACAGGACATTTGAATTTTCAAAGTAAAACCATTATAATTTATTTAACAACCATTTATTAAGTGTCTACTGCACTGCAAGTGCCACTGTAGACATATATAAACAAATAAGGTATAGCCATGTCTTTCAAAAAGGTTTCTAATCTAGTGGGATGGGGATGGCACTGGGTTAAATAGTATCTCCCCAAAATTCACATCTATCTGGACTTTACCATGTGAACCTTATTTAGAAATAGAGTCTTTGCAGATTTCATTAGTTACCTTAAGATGAGGTCATACTGGATTGCTAAGAGCTAATCCGTGAATGCTGTCCTTACAAGAAGAGAAAACAGATGCACAGAGACACACACAGCGAGACGGTCATGTGATAACAGGCAGTGATGCACCTATAAATGGAAGAATGCCAACGTCTGCCAGCAACTACCAGAAGCAAAGAGAAGGCAAGGAAGGACCCTCCTAGAGAGACTTCTAGTCACCAAGTTTATGGTACTTCTATATAATAGCACCTCTGAGAAACTAATCCAGGGGGTGAGAAGAATTTCCATAAGAACGGATTCAGCTTAAATAGAACCCTTTATAATACACACCAGGCCTTCCATGTCAAAACGGTTGTCTTAAATGTAAAATTATAAAGCACAAACAATACAAATGGGGAATCAGAGAAGAAACTAATTTAATTATTTCTTGTGTTTTTATAGGCCTGTTCCAATCTATACCTTATATTGCACTCATCCATTCAACAAGGTGGTTGATCATTCTGATTATAAGATAAAAGCTTCTGAGTGAGGTTTCCAGCCGTGGCTAACAAGCAGCATAAATCTGAAGACGCATGAAATGACATCAGGCACAGACCTGCTAGGTTTCCAAAACACAAGCAAGCTGCCTGCTGCAAGCCCCTTCGTTCCCCCCACTTTCCTCTTGATGATTCAGTCTTTTCAAAGTCAAAAGGCAGATGAAATGCTTTAATCTTTGAACATGCAGCTGCTTCAGACTTTCTGCAGCCCTTTTACATTTTTCATGCATCCAATTCATCTCCATTCCAAGGAGCATGTTCAGGGAGGTGACAGGTGGACTATGATGCCTGGGCCACAACTGGCCCTTGGTAGAGTGGTGACTAACTGATTAAATGATTAGCGTACCACCCACCTAAACCACGGAGCCAGGGGTCATGACTCCCTCTCTCACAGCACATCACTCAGGAAGCCTGCCTGCAAGCAGAAATAAATCCACTTTAAATAACATTAACATTTCTTGGGGCTCTTCTCTTATCAATTTGTGCCACTTGATATTCCAGATGTATTTGAACTAAAAAAGAAATAAAAACATCTAAACCTACTTTGTGACTGCTACATATTAACATAAAAAGGAAACCAAACGAACAAAAGACACCAGGAAATTGGAACTTCTTAGATAAACGTATCTGGGTAGTTTTTTGGTTTCCTTTCACTAAACCACTAGCTTTCCAGAAAAGGGAGGAAGATTAAAAAAAAAAAAAAAGTAAGGGGACGTGCCTAAATAACAAAAAAGCAACAGGACAGTCAAAAATGTAAGAAAATGGAACTTCAATAATGTTAAAGAATGCAAGACTGAGAAGAACCCAGCTCCTCCTGGCATGATATGGAAAAGTGTGAGAGGAGCGCCTTAAAGTTCAGGGTACCCCCAGTCCATTGCACAATAATCCCGTTCCCTCACAGCATCTCATTTCCAGTCTGCATTCACCCAAATTTCTAGACCATCACCTCTTCAGTGAGGAAAGCCTGCTTTCCCAGAAACAACACGACAACAATGTTTGATTCCATTATTGACATTTTCACCAAAGTAAAATTTCCATGGTGCTTTCTTATCAGAGGCTATTCCTGGGCCTGGTTTTTCTATGGGGAAAAAAAAAAGAAGAAGAAGAAGGCAATTTAGGTATACATAACTGTGTGTGTATATTTTCAATGATAGCTATATTTCTGTAGATGTACAATGTCTGTAGGAACCAAAATTTGAATGTCAGTTGTATGTTTCAAAGTCATTACTGTAAAAATGGCACTGGCAATATAAAACTATATTAAAAATATAAAACACCAGCATGACATTAGCAATAAGAGGACTGCAAGGCGAAGAGAACTTCACATCAGCCCGGCCCCCACATGGGCATGACCCTCAGCACTTGGCAGTGCCTGCCGGACACTAGGAACTCCCCTCTCTGCCCCTCCCCCATGGCTCTGTTGGTGAGTGCTCAATTGTCCCTGGATCAGAGTCCCTTCCGCTCACTAGTCTAAGTAAAATATCTACCACCCCGCATTCCTGAATCTTCATCCTATCTTCTGTCTGTCCATACTGCATCTATCCTGCTGATGATACACTGTTATATGTGAGGGTGAGTTTCCATGTGAAATGCCATGAGGAGAGGGACTTCACCCGTTTGGCTACTGCCACATACCCAGCACCTACAAGAGCACCTGGCTCTCACTGGACCACAGTGAATTTTGATGAGAAATGAATGACTCTCAATGTCGACGCTGTGTCCTGGGATTACCTTGCTGTCTTTAGAAGAAAGTGTGACTCAGACACTCGTGTTCCCAGCCTTCCTGGACTCAAGTGCTTTGGAGTAGAAGATCAAGCATTGAAGAGGGAGTATATGCTGATGGAAGTAAACAGATTTAGCAATAAACAACTTCATTTTCAAACATTACGAGGCCTTGGGAGCTGAATCCAAGGCTCTCCTTAGTCTTAACACAGAGCCTGAGGAAAATGTGCTGAGATGTTTGATCCATTTCTTTCAAAGCCACTTGTAAAGGCTTGTGCCCCCACTGACAGCAGAACACAGGATCTGGTTAACACTTGAGTCACTCTCCCAGCAACAGGGAAAGAAACTAAGCTCACAAAGTGGGAGGTCTTAGAATGGCAGCTAGGGACTCATGAAAGCAGAATTCTAAATGAAGAAGTTTGTCCATGTCATCAAAATCTACAGCTATCTTCCACTCTAAACACCAGTTGTCATGTTTAGACCACAAATTCTACCTGCATTCCTCCTTCCTCCAGCAAGATATGCAGAAAAGGTAGTTGTGAAGGCCTTAAATTTGGTGACAGTAAAATTCAAAGGCACATTGGTAGAGTTCAATGTCCTGTCCAGGTCCCCTTTACTGGGCCAGTGTGCATAAGAGCCACCTCACACATGCCCCCTACCCCTCACACACATCCCATAGGCACACTCATGTGCACACACACACACACACACACACACAGAGCCCCTGACTGACTGACATCCTTGGTGACAGGTGTGGTGTGGTTTATGCTTCCACACTCCCTCTTTTCACCTTCATGGAGAATGCACATCTAGCCAAGGCTGGAATTTACTCCATGTCTAGTCAAGGCTAAAATGTACCTAAAACCACTTCCTTGCTCACTTCTCCCTTCCCTAGTCTTCATCACCTCTTCCCCTACAGCCTCTTCCTGAAGAGCTTCCCCACCACAACTTACAGCGCCGCTTATGAAAACACAGCCGTCTACATCCAGGTTAGGCTACTGACTTACAATCCAAAGTTAGAATGGCTTCATTTAGAGTAAACTGGAATTAATTCTACCTCATCTTAAGGCCACTTGAATTTAAAGGACTCTCAATGAAGATATTGAATGCAGAAGAACGCTTCCTATTTCAGGGGACATATTCATTGCCCATCCACGCTGAGACAGCCTTAGGGAGAAAAGTGCTCATTTCAAAAGAATGTCACAATGTACTACTCGTATAACTAACCTTTTTCTTTTGCTCCCTTTCTGCACGTAGAGTTGGTTGGTTTGGTTTGTGTATTTCTTTTTAATCCTTTTTTTTTTTTTTAAGATTTATTTATTTTATTGTTTTTGACAGAGAGAGAGAGAGAGAGAGAGAGAGACAGACAGACAGACAGACAGACAGACAGACAGACAGACAGACAGAGAACTGAACTAGGGGCAGTCCCCAGTTCAGCACATGGGTCCACACGGGCCAGGGCCAGAATTCGATCCTCAGTCCCTGGCACTGCAAAGTGAGCGCTTAACCCACTGAGCCATCCCGGCTTCCCCTCTTTTTAATCTTTTGATGTAGAAAAGTTGACTCTGAAGGTTAAAGAATTGAGTTAGCCAACTCAGAGCCCCTTTTTCTAATTGAAATATTTTTGTTTTATGAAGCTGGGCTTGGGTGTTTGCTGGATTTTAAGAGGATTCTATCTCATGGTTTTTTCTATTATAACTTTATATTGGTTGTAGTCAGTTAACAGTTTAATCTATCTCCTGCATTTTATTAGCAAACTGTGAATTATCTTCACAATATGCAGCAGGCTTGCTCCTGTCCGGCCAGTTATTTCTCTAAGAAGATATAATGCCTCTGGAGAACTTGGTCAATGGCTTTTTTACTTTTAGTTCACATTTTTCAGTTATAACATTATAAAAAACTTCAATGAAGATTTAGTATTTATTACATTCTGTCAAACCTAAACTCCCTTGAGTGCATTTATTTATTTGATTAGTATACTGCTTTGTCATGGAACAGTTAGATTTCTATTTCAGCCAGTTTTCTATTTTCACACATTATGTTAAAAATACACACTGCCTTAATTAAAATGACACCACACAGTGGCTATACATTTTTTGGAGGATAATGTTCTTTGTTGCTTAGAACAATCAAAAAAGTTACTAATAAGGCCAATAATAACACACATTTCTTGAATTATACTATTAATTTATCTGATTAACATTAATATATTGTTATTACTATATTTCCTTTTTCAAATTGCCATCAACTCTGTTGTCTTATTTAACATGTTTTCTTACTTTACAGTTTTTTCTGTGAATTTCCAGTTATAACAATACATACAAATATTTTCCTTTGTATTCAACAATCTTATTAATAAATAGATAGAATGACACATTTCTTTTCCTTTTCTCAGTTTCCTAAATGCAAGAGGGAGCTAATAAAAATTACGTCATAGAATTCTGAGAGGACCCAGCCTCACAGGCTATGAGTCCTAAAGGCCAGCACAACTGTTACACACCACGGCGTTACTCAGCAGTCCTGTGTGTAGGTCCAGACACACAGTCCAAGCCGGTCACTGACACGTGAAAAAGGGGAGGCGCTGAGAAGTCTTATCACCTAAAGACGGGCTAACAGAACTGGCACTATTCTGTGAGAGGCAGATTAGATCCTGTTCCAGGCGTCCATGAAGACCTGGAAGAGAACCAATCAGTGGGAACAGTGGAAAAACAGGCTTTGTTTCCATCCATCTATGGAAGAACTGGAGACCTCAAGTCAGAGCCTGGTAACAACCAATCAGAGATATTGTAAAAGTGATTCCTCAACTGGCTAGGAAGTTTGGCCAAAGGCATTCCAGATTCCTCACAACTGTAATAATGAAAACACTAACACTCAATGCACGTTCATTATGTGGTCATGTGTGAGACACGGTAAGTGCATTATCTCATTTAATCATCACCACAGCCTGAGGGGATAATACTAAGATAATCATCCCATTTTAGAGACAGGGAGAGATGGCATAGACTGTATGTGCTGGAGCAAGCTGGTCCAACCCTAGGCCCATGGCCGCATGAGGCCCGGGACAGCTTTGAATAGGGCCCAACACAAATTCGTAAACTTTCTTAAAACATTATGAGAGTTTTTTTACTACTACTACTACTACTACTACTGCTACTGCTACTACTACTACTGCTACTATTAATATTATTATTATTACCTTAGCTCATCAGCTATCATTAGAGTTAGTGTATTTTAGGTGTGGCCCAAGATAATTCTTCCTTCCAGTGTGGCCCTGGGAAACCATAAGTTTGGACACCCCTGACCTAGAGGATGTGGCAGCCCTTACCTGTTAGGTTGTAGCCTCTTCCGGGACATGATAAACCTGAGTCAGGTCCCCTCAATAAGACCAGTGGAGTTGGAAATCCCGTCTTTTTGTGTTTTTTTGCTTCTTACAGTCTTCTAACATGGTCCTACAGTTTGGAATTCCTTCTGTATCAGTCAAAATATGCAAACAACTCCTAAAGCTGCCTGTCATCTTACCCAGGTTTCTCTCTCGTTCACTCACACAATCATCATGGATTGGCCTGCCAGCCAGCTCTGCATCTCCTAATACTGGATTTGGGTTGCCGGACCAGCCACCACCTGTAAAGAGGTCAGTGAGCATAGCACAGGGAAAAATGAGAGCTATGAAGGGTGCCACACTGGCGGTTAAGTGCTCAGATAAAGAAATGACACAACTGTCATTTCTACTCACAAGTCACTTGTCACTTGTCACCCAAACACGAGTGAGCAGGAAACGCCATCATGTGATAGCTCAGAAGGCAGAGAGCCAGAAGTAGGTGGTGAACAGAACTAATGACAACCGCATTTTCACTGCAAAGCTTTCAAACATTCTCTCATTTCAAAAGCTGCTAATAATATCTTCTCACAATATTTTCCCAAGTAATCAAGAGGGAGAAAACTTTCTGTGGTAGCAACAGGTAGTAAGGCCACTGCCCCTTTGGTTCTCTTTCACAGCATTTATACCTCTTCTGAAAGTGTAAGACTTCTTCTAACGTGAATTAAAAATACAGTAGACTCTCAGTTAACCGGAACTCAAGCAACCAGCATTCTCAAGCAACTGGCACAAAAAATACCTCTGATTTTTTTTGCCAGTTGCTTGAGAGTTTTGCTTTCTTGGGAGTGCCAGGTACCTTTATCCAGCATCTCCCAATCTCCATGAGTGCCAGTTAACTGAGAGTCTACTGTCATTAAGATGTAAAATTCCACAAGAATATGACAGTATCTATCAAAGCAATCCATTGGAGTAGATAGAATGACACAATTTTAATATGTAGGCTTTTAAAAAACATAGACTGAATTTCCATCAATCCCAATAATTTTAAATGATGAAGATATATTTTTCATTAAAGTGCTTTAGTATTGTTTACCAATCATATAAATCACTGAATATCGTCTCTCTCAAATGACCTTTACTATCAACACTAATTCACTGCAGACTCAATGGACTGACTACTGGTTGTTCCAGTTGCACTGACTGTACTTTAGGATAAAAGCTGTAGCCCATCCTGAAGTCTCAAATGTGACAGCAAACGCTGTACTGCGTAGGCGAGTAAGTCCTCCCAGCTCTTGTGCTAAACTACCCGTTCTTGCCTTTGAACCCTCCTGACTTTTAAAACACCCAAGAACCGCTGTCTTGAACCCACTCAATTAAATATGTGATTACTTTGAAATTTAAAACTAACCATAACTCAAACTCCACCAGCTGGGGCTTTTCTGATACGAATTACTCCCTCCGAAGGCACAATCCACAAGCTTTGTCTCCACAGTATCTGAAGAGTGAATTTCTTTGGTTGAGATGTCATAGCAACTTCATGCTAACGCATTTCCCGAGTCCTTTATTCGGGGACACGGTTACAATGCCTCCCTCTCAAAAAGATAGTTCGATCCCCTCAATATTATTCCACTGCATAGAAATAAATATTTTTCATCAAGAGGATACTTTCTTTTAAAAGCAATCCAGAACTAAAAAAAATTGCACCTTATTTTTAATGACATAAATTAAAAATTGCTCAAAATGGAAATCTTTGTCTTTGGGTTTAGATAGATACTTCCTGACAAAGCATTGAGGACTTCTTTTAAATTCATTCCCATTTTAGCACCAGAAAACTTAAAGCTAGCCAAAATACCGGAGGGGGAATAATGATGGCAATTTTGTGTAATAAGTATAACCTTGAATTTGTACGCTAATCTCTTTGATGAGCTAAATAAAGTATACGTCAGACTTTTCAACTAACCATACTCCTTTGTGCCTTTTAAAGGGCACATCATTTGCCTTTTGTGACTATAATAGGTTTTCTTTCTGTTTTTTACTTCTAGAAGCCCTAGTAGTTTTTCAAGAGGAGATGTGGTTACTAAAATGACTTTAATATGAGCGCTGATAGTCTAACTTCTGCTAATAGAGATGTCAAAATGTTCCCATTCACTTGTTTTACATTCTAGATCATAAATTTGCTTATTTTCACTAACTGTATTACACAAATTTAAGATTTTACTGTCATTTCATCTGGCTGCCTTTACTCTACCA